>KL273424.1:6812-21802 GCA_000699545.1 Podiceps cristatus | reverse complement strand
CCCTCACCCCTTCTTCCTCACCGAGAAGCTCAGCGTAACTGTGATATCCTCCCTCGAGTGCACTGTACGATATTTACTGTCCACTTCGGTGGCAGGAAAAAGCTCATTCGCCGTCCACTTTCTCTTCCCTCCGGGGCTGTGTCTCTGACCAAGGCGGACGCGGCGCGGGTGGCAGGAGCGAGGGGAGCTCTCCTCGGGAAGCCTCATCAGCTCCTGACTCCAGATGAGCGTTTCGGGTGAGAGAGTATCGAAATGCTTCCTCTTTAGACTGGGTGCCTGCCGAGATAGGAGGGGAGAGGCGGGGAAGAGGAGTGAGGATCCCCCTCGCTCCGTGTCTCTTGGGGGGGGGCGGAATCTGGTAAAACAGGGAAGGGGCAGCTTCAAAACAGAGGAGCCCCGAGGCAGCCCGTCACGATGTGGTGGAGGACGTCCAAGCCGTGGAGCTCATGGGGCACTGTCGGGGCACTGGCTGTCCTGGCTTGAAATGTTGTGTTCAGAAAGCAACTGGATGAATTCATGGGAGAAATCTGAAGATTTTAAAGAGAAATATGCTGTCTGTGTCTCACAGAGCCCCTTGGCTATATGTTGCTGGCAGCTGGAAGAATATCCTGGGAAAGCACCTCTGTATCCTGTCTTGTTCATATGCCCTTTCTAGGTGTCTGCACCCAAGCTGTGCTCCTGGTATTTCTTCCACTCGGGGGTGGGCTGATGACTCTTGAGAAACCTGAAAACAGTCCGCAAGATACTTGGTATGAGGGACCTGGGATCCCACCTTGCTTACACTCACGCTTTTAAGAGGTGGTTGCATGGTCACTCACAGAAGAACAGAAATGTTACCACTATTAGTTCAACACTGAGAGAAAAGCTGACTCAAAAGCTCCTCCTCATTAGCTCCATTTTCATTGTTTCTCAGATAAACCTAGACTAGCATTTATCTTTGAGTCACAGGTTTTGCTCTCTCTTTTTACTGCTTTTAAATTACTTGTTGGTTCAGTTCTGGACTCAACTGATAAAGAATAGCTTAGGACAAAATGCAGCCGCTTTGTATGCATGTAATGTTCATGCAATATCTCCATGCAATTGCAAAGAGTTGTCTTCAATGTGCTAAAGACTTTAAAAATAAGATGATTTGTTATAAACATTGTATTCAATTTCTGTTCTGTTGGGGAGGGAAAACTTACAAGCAATGAAAAGTATGGTTTTAACTTACAAGAGAATTAAAAATAAAGGAACTACAATATGAGGTGCTTTGATTTTTTTGTAAGTGTTTAAACTTATTCTTTTATTTAAGGAGCAAAATCAGATCTCTTAGCTATTATGCTTTCTTGGTTTACCTTGAAACAAATAATTTTGATATGTTGGGGCATGTACAAAATTATTAAGTTAATCTGAGGACAAAAAAAGATTATAAATTCATTTGACCTTCCCACCCCATCCGCTCACCTTTCTTCTAAAGCTTGTAGAAGGAATTTGTTGTTGATATCCAACTATACAACAGGGGTCTCAAAAGAAAATTGTCCTTTGTATTTGTTCCTTATTTGGCCATTGCCGACACATTCAGATCTCTTGTGAATTTTTAGAGTACTTCAAGTTTCCTAACAGACTTAGAGGTGAGAAAGCTTTCATTGGAATTCACAGAAATCAAGCAATTTCTGTTGCTTAAGGCAGAAGAGAAATTCAGTCTTCAGCGAAAAAAACCTGTTAGTTGCTCATAGTCAACGCGCTGCTGTCGGTCATGCTTCTCTGCACAAGTGCGATGTTATCCCTCTCGAGGCAGTTTCTGGTGTCACTTCTTAGCAATATCGCGTAGTCCCAACCAAGGCTGGGCGACACTTACTCCTCTAGATCTGCAATGGACAGCTGCCACGTGTATCTTTTTCTACTCTTAACTGTAAGCCCAGGAAATTAGAAAGAAGGAAATGTTTCAGCTTTGCTGTTGCAGAGACCTACCTTCCTTTTTGCCACTCTCTTACAGGATGCTGAGGCAGAAAATGTAGTGATTACTATATAACTTCACTACAGAGAGCCAAAATAGATCATGGTCTGCTTCTTTTGGAAAGAAACACCAGAAGGTAGAGTCTGAATAGAGCAGATAGAAACTCTGGGGCACTCAACGAAATTACCAGGCAGCAGATCTGCCGTGAACACAGTGGCATTTCTTTTCATGGTGTGTGTCATTCACATGTAGAACTGCCGTGGTGTATTATGATTTAAAGTATGAATGAGTTCCAAAAATAATTAGGCAAAATAAAAGGAGAACAGGTATTAAACAGCAATCAAGGTGTAACTTCCATTTCAGGAAGTTCATGAACTGCAGATTGCTTGCAGTTTAGAGGCTGATGGAACAGGACACCACACCATCTTACAGCTTCTTTTATTGTGAAAATAACATTCATAAACAAAATTTAGTGAAAACTTAACTACTGATGTGACCAAAGTAGTAATTTTACTTCAAGACAATCTGGGAGTGTGGTTCAGAAAGTACTTGAGCAGCATCCTCGGGGTGTGTGGAATCACAGTGAGACTTTTTTTTTTTTTTTAATTGTATTAAGATTATAGATTTTCTAACTATGAAGCTGATGTAAAGACAGGGGTACTGCCTACAGCTTGTAAGGTTAGATATTGGTTCAATGTTTCCTGTACCACAACTTTAATTAGACTAATTGTTAAGAACTTAATATTCTTTTATGTTACAAAAATATTTCAGAATCATGAATATTATATAGAGGCGTTTACTTTTTCTGTTATTGAGGCCTTAGTTATTGAAAGGACAAGGGGCAATGGTTTTAAACTGAGAGACATAAAGAATGAATTTTTATGATGAGGGTGGTGAGGCACTGGAACAAGTTGCCCAGAGAAGTTGTGGATGCCCCATCCCTGGAAGTGTTGACGGTGAGGTTGGATGGGGCTCTGAGCAGCCTGGTCTAGTCAAAGATATCCTATAAGGGGGGTTGGACTGGATGATCTTTAAGGTCCCTTCCAATGCAAACCATTCTGTGGTTCTCTGACAGCTACTAGGGAAAATAAGTGGGAAAGCAGCATTACGGATCTAAAAGTTTTTCTCAGTTTGTTTTGGGTGTGAAATGGGATACAGGATTTACGTAGCAGTGGCTGATGTCTCTTGATTTCAGCTAGAAGTCATCTTGGAGATCAGAAGGGAAGGTATCAAAGGAAAACAAACTTTTAAAGTAACTGAATTTCTGAGAGGATGGAGGTGGGGGTAGGAGAAGGGAATGATTTAAAGAAAATAAACCAGTATGATCAAAGCTCAAGAGGACTGTGTGGTGAGTCAAGCAAACGAGATTCTGTAGATCCCACAAGTCTAGTAAAGCTCACACTTAATAAGTCTTATGTATGAAAAAGGGAAAATTACTTTGTACAGCAAATATGTATATCGTCTGTTGTGTTTGAAGTCTTTTATTAAATTACATAGTATATTTTTCTGACAAACTCTATCTTGGGACTGTTTACCACTCTCTTTTTTGGTTTTGGAAAGAAGAAAATTGCCAATACGGAGTACAAGTGAGGTCTGCTGTGGTGATGCCACTTTGCAGCTTGTGCCCTGACATTGTCCATTTTGCTTGGGTGTAGTAACGGGATGCCACCCTGTCTTTGTCTGGGGAAACACTAAAAGGAAAGAGTCATGATACTCGTGCTTGGTTGTTCACACCCACTCAGATAAAACAGTTCAAAGGAAATGATTAGATAATGAAAGGCTCTGTCTAGAAGTCTAAAACTTAATCAAAACTCAGGTAGTAAAGATGATGGTACTCAGTCAATTTAAAAATGTTCAGAAATTAGGTAATGTATCAGAGTATTATCACTGTGGTGGATCTCATTACCATATCTTTCTTTTTATCCTAATATAATGGAAGAATTCCGGACATATGTATTTAGTTCACAGAGAGGGCAGACCCAGGATTAATATTGCTGCTGTTCTTCATGTTTCCCGGATCCTGCCGACAGCAATCTTTAAAGAGGGATTGAAAGCCTCCAAGTCTTGATTTAGGTTGGATATGTTGTCCCATTGAAAGGAATACAAGACTAATGCAGAGTAATTTTCTTCCTATATTTTGAATTTTATGGCACGATATTAAGTTAAGATTTTTGTTAAGGCTTTTTCAGTGTTCTGGAACTTCTACTACTGGAAAACAGTGTTCTTCATTAGCATTTCTATTAGCATTTGTTTTGTCTTTTACTGTTATGAAACCTTATTTTCAGCTTTTATCTTACTCTTATTTGGCGATTTTATTAGAGAATATTCTTGGATGCTTACGGTAATTTTCAAACATGAAAAGGCAAATGAGAGACCACAGTTTTGCATAATTTTTGAAAGACACCCAGAGTGACTTAGTCTTTCCTAAACAGGGCTTGGGCCCCCAAATCATTTTCCCTATTATACCAATTTTCACAAAAGATATAGGAAAGTTGCAAGGAAAGGCACACAGAGTCAAGTGACTTTGCCAAGGTCACACCAGCATTTTGTGATGAAGGAAGGATGGAATGGAGCACAAATGTTTGTAATCTATTCAGTCTCCATTTGACTGTGGAATTTTCTTTCTATGAATGTTGTCTAATTACTATTGTACGAGAATATATATCAATTATTATGCTTCGAAAGATTAAGATAATTGAAAAAAAGGTTTTCAACCATTAAAAAAATCTGAATTAAACATTCAAAGACAAAACTAAGTTCAGAAAACAGCGTAACAGTATATGCAGTTCTTTGATGCTTCTTTCTTGTTTGTAGACTTGTTCCTTTTTAATAGCTTGAAGGAAGCAGGCAAGTAAGCCTGGGTTCCCTCGTAAGAACACTGTAATCTGTTTTTAGGGGCTGAATTAAAGAACAAGACCATTAAAAATCAAAGCAATGAGCATGCAAATGACTGTTGATGATGGGGGTTGAGGGCATATGGATTTCTTAGTGGAATACCTGTGAAGCAAATACCTGAATTTGGTATTAATCTTGGATTTTAACATTGACTTCTGTAGCTTTTAACTTGTGTACCTTGTTTTTCTCATCACTTGTTCCGCTTCATCTTGAACAGGAATACAGGCTCTCGATTTGCAACAAATTATGCTATGCAATAGGAGGTGCGCCAAACCAAGTGGCAGGGAGTGCTGCTGCTTTCTTCCTACAGATCTACCTGCTAGATATAGCCCATGTAAGTAACACAAGAAACCTTTACAGATTGTAGACTTACCTCAACTCTGATGTTGTCAACAATGTCCCTGGAATGATAAAAGGCAAATTAGCAAAAAGAACCCCGCTTTTAAATTGTCATTATCATTGCCGCTAGCTGTTCAGCATCCTGGAAACTGCATAAACTTGTCCAAAAGTATTTTTTTCTTTTTTTCACTAGTTTCCATTCTGTGTCGAAGTGATCAGTATTTGCTTTTAGTTTGGGATCATTAGTAGAGCTTTAGGCACTGTAGAGCTCACACAGTTGCAGACACAAGAAAAAGCAGTTCTGTGTGTCAAGAGTCAGAGTTTAAGATATATCTGAAACATTAATAGCACCATGTTGAGGTTGTGAAGTTTTGTTCATTTAGTTTGTTAAAAATCACTGCAGTTGCATATAGTAGTCAACGTAATTTCACATAAAATTTATTTGGCTTGTCTAGGATAATTTCTTTGCAAAGAAAGCTGAGTTACCCTTCCTGAAGGTTCTTTGTTTCCAGTCTGTGGCTTTCTGGTGCAGAAGCAGACCTGGTAAAACAAAGCAGTAGGAGTCACCCCATTCATCTGACTTTCAGCTGCTCCAGCTAGATTTCAGGACAGCAGAGAAACAAAGAAAATCAATCCATGAGCGTTTTTTACTGTTCTGGATTGTCTTGTATGTCTATGTGGTAACTGGGTGGGACAGATAAAGTATTACAGGACAGAAAAAAGGATTTTAGGAAGATGAGGCTGAATTGCAGGGACTGTGAAAACAGCTGTAGCTGAAACTACATGAGTGGCTTTCAGCACTGCTGACTTTTTATTTGCTAAAAAGAACAAACCATTCTGTATCGGATATAGTTATCCATTTGCCATTTAAGATGTAGAAAGGCAGGATATCATGACTGAGGGAGGGGAGGTGTCCAAAAGATTGGATTTCTGGGTTTCTTATAGAAGTCTGACATCAGAAGCTGAGGTGTGACTTACTGATAAAATTGGTAACACAGTCATACTAGCATGTGAAACTGAGATCTTGAGTGTCTTGTTGAGATCAAAGTCACAAGATCCAGAAAGAGCACCAGTTTTGGACAGCCATGTCAAAGGTGGCAAGTGGGTGGTGTGGAGTCTGGGGAGGTGGAGATGGAACCGGGAACCCGGAGATGCAGCAGGGAGGTGGGTGCAGCTCTGACTGCAGCTGTTTCACACTTACATCGAGGATGGCAACACAAGCCAACGAAGAAGATGAAGCATGAACTGAATGAGAAAGACACTGATACAGTTTTCCCAGGGTGCTTATAAATATGGCAATTTCCCCACTTTCTGCTTATTACAGAAATTAAAAATTCTCAGAGCTAGGGACTGTTTATTTCTTTGTGTTTGTGCACAGCGTCCAGAAAGCTCGGGTCCCATTCCTGCATCTTTGGGCGCTACCTAAATAAATGACATAATAATTATTTTACTCTTACTGAAACCCAATAATTTTGCTTAATGTTTATAATGATACACTTACTACTGCATTAAGGGGCTTAATTATTTGTTCCTTGAGGCTTTTGTTTGTTCTCTGAAGTAATCCTGCAGGGACAGGATTTATTTCAAGGCTTGATAAACAGCTCTGAAATACCATGGTTTTTTCCTACACATTTTAAGAGAAGAGCATGTAATCTTATAGTCACTGCCTGGATTTAATTCTTGCCCACTTATAGGGCAGAATTGTTTTAGCTCTTCGAGAGATTGTGAAACTCGCTAGGTATAATCTTTCATACACGATCTGGATTCTTTCTAAGAAAATTACATTTGTATTCACTTTCTGTAGCTTACAGTTTTTCCATTTGAATTCCATGTTCCACCTAAATTACCTGTATAAACTACAGACATATAAATGTAACTCCAAACCATACAGGATCCTTGAGTCAAATTACTAGAAAACATCAAAAACTCTGATAATAGAATCCTGATCAATCTTCCTTATGAGAAGGGGGAATTCTGCATATTTTATCTTTTATTTTATTAACACTGAGAAGTTTCTGGCATTGATGCTGACAGGCACTGTCTAGATTTAGGGGCTAAGAAAATGCAGCCAAGGGATGTGTAAGCCCATACCGATGATGGAGGCGGGGTGACTACACAGACTCTATTCCTAACATATGGGAGGTTTTAATTTTCCTTGAGGCTTTCTTCCATCTATGTGTATGTAATAACCACTCCCTTTCTATCTGTTGAAGTTATCTGAACAAAATATCAATGCAAAATCCGCCTACTTCGAAGCTTCCTGTGCCTATGTCCCTCAGAACTGCAGCACTTCAACCCCTGTAGCTTTCTGACTGCTATTTTGTTCTTATTTTGGCTGACCCGTCTCTTGAGAAGCAGTAATGACTTGTGGGCAGTTCCAGTGCAGCCTCCATGGCAGATCTGCCTCGGGGTTGGTGGGCTACTTGCCACCCTGGCTGTGGGAGGGCACAAGTCAGCAAAGATGGATGAGGTGAACATCAGCAAGCTGCTGTGGGACACAGCCTGGTGCTCATCCCAGCCTTGTCCTCCGGTGCAGCAATGGGATGCTTGGAGAGCCACTGTCAGTACCTGCTGGCGACTGCCATTCCCGATCCTTCCCTGTTGGTAAGCTTTCTAGGGTAGAATATGTGTCTTGGAGCTGGTGGTGACAGGAAGATTGCCTGCCCCTGCAATTTCACCTCATTTGGGCTAAAATTTAGCAGGCGTGATTACAAAAGTGCACAACATTTGCTTCTTACAAAGGTCATCCAAGATGTTCAGAGATTATTGCCGCTTTCTTTCTCCTCTGAGGGAATACCTGCAGCAGCTCCTGCAGGCAGGGCCCTGCTCCAGCTGGGAGCACTCTGCTGCTGCCCAGGAGGCAAGCAGCTCTGCAGGAGAGCCGGCCATACCGGCTCAAGCTTGGTGGTGTGTCAGCTGTGCTCGCCAGGCTTCCCGCTGCGTTGCAGCACTGATAGCATGAAGTAGTATATAGGTGAAGGGGTTTTGTCTGCTGTCACCGTTTAAGCCACATAGGCTGTTTCCGCAGGCTTTGTCTCAAAAATTGATTTGAGGAACGTACTTATATAGTTTTCAATTACTTTTTTCAGGCCTGTAGTTTTAGTGGCATGAACTGAGCACTTGGAAGAGAACCCACCTTTTTAACCATTGTGTGATATGAATTCCTCAACAGATACATGTGAAAAATAACAGCGTTGCCTGGGATAAACTGTATTTCTCTATAGGCACTTAAGTAGGATCCTCCTGGGTTAATTTCAAAGGTTTTACTACTTGGCCATTTTATTCTTATGTAATGCATGACCATTTTTCAAGTGAGGTTCGTTGGGCATGTGCTGGCAGCTCTGATTTGAGCAGATGTGCCTCCTGCAGTTCACTTGTCACAGTTCGGTTCTGAGTGGGTGAAGTCTGCTGTGCTGCAGCCCCTTCCACAGCCACATGCCACACATTGGCAGCCTTGTTGGTAATCTCAGGAGATGAAAAAACATGACTGCATGTACACAGCTCCCTCTAATTTTTGGTTTCTTTTGTTTTTTCTTCCAGATCAGGTCAAGATAAGGATGTGGGGAAATGGGGCTATGTGGGGAACAAAGGGAGGGGATAATTACAGAGGGACTCTCGGGTTTTATGACTAAAAGAAGGACTTTACTGATTGACTATCTCACTCATTTTCCTAGTTCTAGGAATCCCTCCTTCCTTGCACTTTTCCCCACTTGTCCCTTCTTGCCTGGTGCCTGCCTCAATGCCTCATTTGTTTGCTACGAGTAACCAATAGTAATTTCTGTGATAGTAGCAGGACATGTTTCGTAAATAAACTATTATTTTTCTTTAAAACACTGAGTTTTTTTCTGGAAAGTTGCATTATGCTGTTTCATTGTGTTGCGAAACAATGGCTCTTGTTTACAGTATTGTGTCTGTACTTTCAGATTACTCCGTTTCATGCCTCTTTGGTGCTGTTCATTGGCAAAGCCTCAGGTGCAGTTACTGATCCTGTTGCTGGCTTTTTTATTAGCAAAAGCAGATGGACAAAAATCGGCCGTCTCATGCCTTGGTAAGCAGAAATGTGTACATATACTTACACATATATATATTTTTATATATATGTGACGTGTGTATGTTTGTTGTGATCATACAGTCATCTCATTAGCTTGGACTAGTTTTTTCTTTGCCTGTTTACCCAACAACGGTGATTGTATTCATTCTACATAAAATAAAATAGAAAAATGGTCATGTCATCTATTTCCCTTTAAGTTGTTCACCCACAAAAACACAGAAGAGATTTTCTACCGCTGGAGACAAACAAATAAAGCCAAGACAGTGAATTGTTAATGAAACTGGAAGCTTAGATCTAAAACTTCCTTGAACCTGTGGTTGAGTTTTTCATTTTTGTCTAGATTCTTTTAGTTTGGCTTCAGTCCTCCATGAAGTTGGAACTTGTTTCTACTTGTGTCCTACTTTGCCTTCATTTCTGGCATCAGCCTTCCAGGAGCTCCGTTAACTTCAGTTCTCTCGGCCTTTTAATTCAGTAGAGGTGGTTGCAGATGTGATGACACCATGGCACTGAAGGGCTCAGCGACCAGCACTGCCCTGACAGTCTGTTACAGTCTTCCTACGACAATCATTCTGGTTCTGCTTCTTTTACATCCCTGTAATCCAAATACTTAATTAAAAAATCACCATGACTTCTATAAGGGAATGAGATGCTGTAAGATTTTGATCAGTGTTTCTAAAGGGAGAGTGTGATGTTGCCCTGCGGCGTACCTACCCTGTGTAGGCACTGTAGCTGCCACACTTGTACGTGAGCTGTCCGCGCGCTATAAGGAGAGTTTGGAAGAATGAACATCACTCATATAGGAAGTAGATTGACAGGTGTGAAACAAGAAAATTGGAAAGAAGTGGTCCATGTTAGAGGAATCCAAGCTCATTTGTGCCATAGGGCATTTATTTATTGGGGGTTTTATATTTTGGAAGTCAAGGGGAGACTAAGTAGTTTGTGAAATAGGGAGTCTTTCATCACTGCTCTATCTCATGCATTATAAGGATGTATTGTAAGATATTTTGAACTAATACAACCCCACAACTTGATTCACAACAAAAAAAGAGTAAATGTGGTATCCTGAGTAAAGAAGTTGAATTTTCATGGAAAATAAGCCCAGCTTTTTAGCTGGTTGTTTTCTTGCAGACGTGTGGTTTTAGGGCTACAGAAGCTTGTCCGTGGGCAGCTTATATCTGACAAAAAATAAAAGGCAAATATTTGTTGTAAGAAGGCTGAGATCAGCTGCTCTTGGCCCCAGCAGGAACAGGGTCTTCAGGTCAAAGTCAAGTTTTTTGTCAAGAGCCCCATGTGGTTTGTGGCCAGGTAAATGGCCAGGCTTTTTAATAAGCACTGAATTAACTGAGTAACAAAGTTAGTAAAAAAGAAAATAATAACATTTTTATGAAAATGCCATTAGATGTATTCTGAGGCTTTTTTTTTCTTTTTCTGTTCTTTGAAAATACTGCAAATACGTGTGTTTAGTGTTAAATTGATGTTAGAATAACTCCCATCTGAGCACAAGCACGAACTTATCAGCCCTTTGCACTGTAAACCAACTACTGTACAACTTGCACTTCTTGCAGGAAAAGTGCTTATCTGACCCAGCCTTTAATATGTGTTTAGCAAACAGCTGCTTTCTTTCCAGCAGGATTTTGTCTGGGTTTTTTTGCCATGGTAATTTTTTTCATGGGAATTTTATTCCGACACTTTGGAGGATGGACCATATTTATACAGAGCAAAAAATAGGTCTTCCATTACCTTAAAAATACTTCAGTATTTTGAAACTATTCTGACGTCTTAAGTATCTAGAGTGAAGCACTAGGAAGAATACTAAGAGGGTTATTGCCAAAAAGTTGCACAAAAAATTGACTATGAAAATATTTCACTCTGGTGTCTGTCTGGACACCAGTCTGGAAGAGCTCACGCTTTTGTAGAGGAAGGTAGATTCCCTGAGATGTGTTAGGATTTTACCCTTACGTGTGTTTTCTGTTGCTGACCAGTATGGATGAACTGTGGCCTGGGGACTGGAGGGACAGAGAATACCAGAACCTGGCACTTTCCTTGTAAACGTTCAGCTCCCGGCGATGCTGCCCATACCAAAGAGCAGTGTGGGAAAGCCATTGTTTTACTAAACTATTTACCCACATTACTCTTTTGTATTCCACGTTTTCAGTTCACGATTGCAAAATAATCAGCTGACCCCCAATGTCAGAAGTGCTGTTGTGAAGGGATTAATCTGTTTTCTCTTTTACATGTTTGGATATTTTTTTTGTTGGGATCTTGGTGATCTAATTACATTGTTTAATGTCTGATTTGCAAGAATACAGGAGAGCCATGATGCTGCTGCAGCTCAGACTTTTAGGAAATAACATCTGATCGCCTCTTATATCATGGACTCTGACAAGTGTTGTTTGCATCAAATAATTTTTAGACTAATGTAGTTAATTGCTGGTTAATGGCAATGTCTGAAATTTAAGTTCCTGTGTTTGATTGGGTGTTTGGTTTTTCTTTTTTTTCTTTCTTTTTTTTTTTTTTTTTAAACCACCTTCCTCACCACAAAATGATCCTTTGGTTTTTGAAGTGATTAGGAATTTTGTTGTTGAGTTAAATGGAACAAATTATCACATACTCAAGCAGATACAGACTGTACAGACTTTTGCAGTGGGCTGTCCATTATCGTTTATGCATTTTTCAGCACTTCTAAGTGTATCAGTGTATTTGCACTTGCTTGAAGTAGCAATGAAGAGGCTGAGTTGAGAGGAAAACTGAAAGCATTCAAATTGGAAGAGGGAATCCTCGATAATAAGTAGGCTCATGTAAAAATTGCTAAAGTATGCGAAGACGCGTAACAACAGAGCTTAGTTTTCAATGTTTCTTTCTAATACATGTGTAGTCTGAGACACGTATTAAGGAAAGGCAATATGGGTATGCTGTTACAGTGCGTGAGCAAGGAAATTGTGTCTGTTCTGAGTGGGTTATTAAGTTAAGTATAGTTCTTTCCTTCAGATTCCACTGTTTTTTTTCCATTTTATGGAAGCACTTGTATTCATTTTACATTAATATCTGTATTTAATGCACAGTAGTGTTTAATACTTAAAATTTGTCATTATTGTAGTTGGAAAAACTGCACATAAAATGAATTGTATTATATTGATTATTAGCAGGAAACTTTAATGTGCTTTGCTATCATTATGTTGAGACTGTTGATGTGTTAATGTTCTTTGCAGGATGCTGGCATGTACACCCTTCATGGTGGTGTCCTATTTTTTTATGTGGTACCCGCCTCCCTTTGTATCGGGAAGAGTTGCATGGTACCTGACTTTCTACTGCCTTTTCCAAGCGCTGACCACAGTAAGTAGATTACAGGTCATGATGCTCTCAGCAGTAATTTGCTTGTTTTCTGTCTATGTTAATGCATTCAGATTTAATAAATTGAGATTTACCAAAACTTTACATTTTATTTCAATTTGTAGTGAGTTTAAGGGATGGGCAGATGTCCTTTTATCAAAGTCTCTGCTGGTTGATGGTTTCTGACAGTGCTTTTTCTGGCAAATGACCTGCTAATTCAGACCGATTACCTCCAGTCACTTCCATGGGCAGTGCTTTACATACTCAACTCATACGTGTATATATTCACAGAGACATTTGGATTCCTAATTCCAGTTAGACGTTTAATTTCTCATTACACCTATTTTTGAGAGCAGATTAGGAGACCAAGTAGGTTTGTGCCTCTAGTTCTGGGTGTTTTGAGTCAAGCTAGAAGGCAGGGAAAAGTCAGGGTACCAGAGCTGAAATAGTACCCATCACAGTCGCCATGATATTTATGCCTGGATAGAAGACTTTCAGCACATGAATTTTTTAAAACAGTGCAGAACTTGTAATATTTAGGCAGAAGCCATCATTTCAGTGGATCCCAAAGAACTTCTCTGACACCTTCCATACTGTGTGTGTAAGGGTTGCATCACCCTCTTTTGCCTTGTAGCATATGTCAAGGTGAAACAAGGTATCTTCCGAGCAAAGCAGTATCACAGGGCAGATTGGGGCTGGAAGTGAAACAGCTGCATTGCCATTTGGCAGGGTGTGTCCTAGCGGATTGAATCCACTGGATCACGTTTTGAAAAAGTGGTTCCCAGACATTTTAAATGTTTGTGTTTCTTGCTTGACTTTGACAGATCTGTTGGACCTGGGAATTTGTATTCCAGTGTTAAGATGGAATGTTTCCCTAGGTCCTTTGTTTCCTCTGGATAAAGATGGTCCAGAAGACATTCATAATGGCTTAAATTAGTTTTCTTCCCTCTCTCTTTTGAAGAAAACCCACAAGTTTTCCATGGCAGAGCTTTGAAAATGTATACATTTGCCATGTTTAATGGAGGTGAACAGAAATGTATTGTGTATGAACAGAGTAGGATACGGATTGTGAGATTTAATTTGCCTGGCTGCAGATCTCTGTGGTGGTGGAAACACCACAGAGAACTTGATTGTTCAAGTAGGTTCATGTCCCACATCACAATAGTCTGAGAGTTTGGCCTATATATTGTTCCAACATTTTAGAAGTGATTTTTATTTTAGTTCAACACTGTGACGACAGGGTCCGACTGACATCATGACCATCCAAAAGGTCAAGCCTTTCATGTTCAGTAGTTGTTTTCAATGATACTGGAGATAAGGCCTCTCCTACAGGAAAAGTGGGTCTCATTTACCCAGCATTGTAAGGAATATTACTAGTGCGTTGTTTCCACCAAGGTTTTACAGCAAGGTATCAGTTCTATGCTAGATACAGCACTGTAAAAACAATCAACACTCCTCATCTACCTTTTTGTCAGTGCCTGGACATAGCAATTGGGTGTTTATACCTATACCTACTCAGAATAAGTAGTGTGTGGCAAAATGGCTCAGAAGACAAAGTAGTTTTCACAATTATTTCCTGGAATTACATAGTGAGACAGATATTTGAAATATTTTGGGGATTTGTGCAGTCTTCTGGCTTGAATAAAGTGGAAAATTGTATTGTCTTCATTATGGCTTTGCTTTCTGTTAGTTAGCTCAAGCTAGGAACATGATAGTCTCCTAGTGCAAAGAAAACAAGATGCTTTATAGCCTAGCTCTGAAGGATGTTTTCCCAAGGAAGCTGAAGGAGCACAGCATTAAGGTAAAACCTCTTGGTAATTTATTATTTATTATTTACATTATGAAGGATACTTTTTTCCTTTTACATGCTTTGCATGCTTTACAAATCAGAAAGAAGAGACAGGTCTTTGTGCTAAAAAATACAACGTTCTAAATAAGTGAATTCCAAGGTCGCATTAAACCATTTTCCAGGATATCAAAGGAATATAGCATTTCCTCTGACATTTCCTAAGTGATGTTCTTTCTTTGCATAGTTATTCCAAGTACCATATTCTGCCCTGACCATGTTTCTCAGCACAGACCAGAAGGAGAGAGATTCTGCAACAGCATACCGTGAGTGTGATCTGGGCTTTCTCATCTGGATTAGGGCTGAGTTTTATTTAAAATCATTCTCTATAGGAAGTTCCTAATGGTTTGTGTCTCTGAACTGGACTTATATGTGAGATTTTTTAATATCTGATGAAAAATATTTTGCCATGTAAATGCTTCTATTTTTCTAGCTAAATGGGAAACATTAATGTTTTATTGTCTCAAATTATCTGATTAGCTATAATCTTTTTGGTTTATTGCTAGCTAGATAAAACGATAAAAATCACTCTTACCCAAGCCAGGGTAGGGAATAATGATTTAATTTGAAGGAAATTTGTAGGGGGGGGAGGG
>KL273423.1:0-10025 GCA_000699545.1 Podiceps cristatus | reverse complement strand
GCGCCTTTTCTGTCTCTCTTTCTTTCCTGTACTGTCAGGCAAAGGAGTTGGAGGCTAAGGAGGGGACCAGGGGGAGTCTGAAAAGAAGCCAGAACTTGTGTGGGTTTGCTGAACCACCTCACCGCCCTCTGACTTACCACACTCCTCCACTCGCTCCAGCCCCTCCTGAACAACACAGGAGGTCACGGAGCTGTGTCTAGCTGTCATTACGGCCAGCACCATAAGCCTTCATTTTGGTTACCACTGGTTACCCAGCTCCCCTCGTTGCATATTATCTAACAGGAACACTAGGCTGGCTTGTCACCCCGTCTTCTCTCGCCTCCGATCGGATCTCAGCTCTTGCATGGGCAAAAAGCCCAAGCAGCCTGTGCTGCACCGAGCCAGCCCAAGGGCCTCACCTTGACTCTGCCCCTTAACTGTCCCTGGTACCATGGGGAAGAGCCCTATAGCAATCCCTTGCACTGCTCTGCATCCCACCAACTCTGATCCTGCCAATACCTTTATGCCTTTGAGGGCCGTAGAGATGCAAGCATTTTTGCTAGGCACATTTGTATGGACAGTTATTGACTGTATGTTCTGCATCCCTCTGGAAGTTTTAGTATAATATTTGTTCCTTGGGAAAATTCACCTCTTTTCTCCTCAGAGCCAGGAGTCTCCTGTGAGTTCCCAGAAGCAGCCTGGGAACAGCCCTACAAACCTACCTGCATCCATGTGTCCCACTCAGCAGCCAACAGAGAAACTCAGTCCCCGATTCCTTCTGCAGAGAGACAGTGAGGATCCTTTTAATGCTTCATTTCTCTTGCTAGATTTTTAGATAGGAAACCCTACCTGGGTGCAAGGCTGTGCCTCTGCTTTCAGCTGCACCAGTAAGGACCCAGTGCCAGATGACTTTTTAGCAGGACCTGTAGTGACAGGACAAAGGGGAACATTTTTAGACTGAAAGAGGGGAGATATAGACTAGATATATAGACTAGATATATGGAAGAAATTCTTTACAATGTGGGTGGTGAAGCACTGGCACAGGTTGCCCAGAGAGGTGGTAGAAGCCCCATCCCTGGAAACATTCAAGGTCAGGCTGGACGGGGCTCTGAGCAGCCTGATCTTGTTGCAGATGTCCCTGCTCACTGCAGGGGGGGTTGGACTAGATGGGCTTTAGAGGTCCCTCCAAGCCTGGATTATTCTATGATTCTATTCTATGACTGAAACCAGCTTCGTCTCCCTACAGCTACTGGGAGGTAAATACATTTTCCTGCCCCGTGCTGCAGGCTGCTGGGACTGAACCGCGACCAGCCGCTGACAGAGACTGTGTTATGTTGCAATCACTACTTATTATTGTGGTTAAAATATACCCAGAGCATGTAAAACATAAAATAATCCCTCCCTTCTTTCTAGAGGGCTCCGAGTGTCACTGCCAGCAATGACAGCCACAGTGAGACTCCATAAGGTCTTGTGGCTGGAGGAGCAATTCTTCCCACTATGACATTTTAAGCCATTTGGTGATTTCAGCAAGATTTCCCAGCGATATAGAAGTGTCGGTTCTTGCAACTTTGATGAAAATTGGCAGCCAAGCAGAGGAAAGAAATGCCCTTAATTCCAAACCCTGTTCCCACTAAGGAAAAATGTGCATTTTTAGATGCTATCGATCAAATCTTGAGAAAACTGGACTGGGATGCTTTTGAGAGCCCTGGGAACTACTTGCTTTAGTAGTAAATCTGCAGTGTCATCTTGTTGCCTCAGAGCATGACTAATCCCTGCGGTACTCAGCAAGGGCCTAGCTGTTGCTCCGACCCAGCGCTGACTGCAGCAGGCAGTCCGGCAGCAAGCCCAGGCTTTTGGCATTTTTGTCTTGTGCTTAGGCCACTCAGCGAGGTGCTCAGGGCTCCTCTCCAAACCTGCATCGCCTGCTCCTGCTCTCTTTCCTGTTAGCAAAGATTGCACCGCAATTTTAAAGCTAAATAGGAGAGCAACGAAGAGCAGCATGGACCTTGTAACTGCTGGCAGCATCACTTTTTTTCTTTTTTTTTTTTTTTTTTTTGTTTTTCCTCAGTACCTATGAACAAGCCTTTCCTTCTTGTCTCTCACAGTCAGATAGACCATTCTTGTCTTCTGCCCTTTTTTCCCCTCTTTCACTCCCACGGCAACCTCTTATAAGCCTGGACGGACTCCCTGAGGACTAGGGGGCATTCCAGACATGAGAGCTGTAATTACATGTTGTACCGCTGTTTTCTCTCTGCAAACACGTTGTCTTTGTGGAAGGGGGGGTCAATGTGACCAGAGCAGTATTTGGCCTCTGGACTTCTGAGTGACTCAGCACTGCTTTTATCTCTGTAGGCTCCCAGGCAGGAGCCTGCCGCTCCTGCCATTGCATCCCTCCTGCCCCCTCGCCCAGGCTACGACAGTTTTTCCTTTACCACTTTGCCAAGCAGCAGGACACAGCGATGCCCCTCTGACAAATGAGTGGCATCCAGGGGTGCAGCACCCTGATGCTGGCCACACGCCGGTGAGGCAGTTTAGCCTTGGAATCACAGGGATCCTCTGAGTCAGCCTCTTCCCTCAAGAACTTCACCTCTCAGACATTGTCCAGGAGGACAATTCTATTACTGTAAACCACTGTCCATCACTTTGAAGAAAGGTAATTAAACATCTGAAGGCCTGAGAGTTGGATTAATGGCAAGAGAGCCCAACCAAAAGCTGTGGGGACAGTGACCCTACCTAGGTGAAATGCTGATCCCCTGGCTGTGCTGCTGCCACACTGCTGTTTCTGAAACTTGAGAGAGGGTTTGAGACCTGTGGAAATTTTGAAATGATATTAAGTGATGAATGTTAAGAAGTAATTACAGAAAAAGAAAAACAAGCAAAACAAACTGTTTTTTTACCCTTCCTCTCCCATGTGAAACGGTAATGGAATATGGTCTCCTGGTGTAGTATAATGCTTTAAGTACTGTGTGTCCCAGTTTCACAATGCTCCGTACAATGTGTACAAAACCAAATATGAGTATGTTGTGATTAAGCTGTTTATCAGCTGTCTGCTTCACTGGATATATTTTTCTATATACACGCTATTTTTCACTGTGCAGTAACTGTATAAGTAAAGGAAAGGAAAAATCCATTACCAGTCAATTAAATTTTACAAGGGGCTGGAAGAAGCTACAGAGGACAGTCAATGTCAGGAAGCTAAACTATTGCATTGTTTTTCTTTTCTTTTTAAAGGATGACATCATTCTGCCTTTTTTTTTTTTTGGTGATGTTATTCATGTTAATAAGTAGCCCCTGGATAAAGAAAACAACTACAGCGTCGTTTTGCAAAGCTTGCTGTGTCTCCTATCCTCTGCTATAAACCGTCCAACTATGGCATTACTGCATAGTGTTGGCATCATTCAGCCAGTGCTAATAACTGGAATTGTTGGCATGTGCCAAAACTCCATTAACAAACACTGGTTCACATTTCAAATGACTGCTCATTTCAGCCAAGCGTGTGCTCCTTTTTATTTGCTGTTCATGAAACAGTCTGCTTTTTTACATAAATGTAAATTGTTGCTTATGTCTACCCCATGATGTGTATGGAAGGGGTATTCTTTCTTTCACTTCATGACATTCTGTTTGTGGTCCCTTCAGGCTGCTCACGTTATCGTGGGACTTTGATCCTTCACCTGCCACAGACGTGGACTGGCCAAAGCAGACTGCGAAAACCTTCCAGGCTCAGTGACTGGCGTACGCTTTGCAGATTTTCGCTTCCATGTCCTCTAGCCCAATTGTAATTGTGCAGACTAACCACAATCTTCTTCCACCCTCCTTTTGCTGGAAGGAGCAGGACAGCTTCCTCCTCTTCCCTGATGGTCAAAGTAGCCCACCTCTGCATTTAATCCTCTGGGTTCCTATATCTTTAATGTACGTGCCTAGAAATGCACACTGTACTGCAAATGCAAGTATTTCCCCACTTGCATGGGACATATCTCCCTCAAGACTGAATCTTCCATTGAATGGATCCCAGTGCCGCTGGTGGGACATGATAAGCCCACTCTGTCTTTCTCTCCTTTCATCATTCCCAGGCATCAGTTCTTATCTTCCAGGTAACTTTTCATTGCTAGTTCCCAAATATATTTTACATTGTAAAGTTTCATTTCCATTTAGTTCAGTCCTGTGGATCTTCAGGTGCAATATCCTTGTCCTCCTCTGTACCGGTGCCTTTCAGCTCTGTAAAACAGTCCTGCTGCTTATGTAAACCTCAGGAGCTATTAAGCAGGAAGGACTTCTCCCAAGACTGATTTTTGAGAAAAAGCACTGGATATTTTTTTCCCATCTCCAGCCACATAATTCCTTTTCAGCTTGCCATTAGTGCATCCCATAAGCCTTACGATTGGTCTATTCATCATCATCTCCTTGAGCTTTATTTCCAGGATCCCAAGTTGAACTGTGTCAAAATCATATGAAACTAATTAATTACTTAGACCAAGGAGATGCAGCAGGATGATTAGTCTCTGTTGATTTTATCCTATTTTTCATTTAACTTCTGGTCTTTAGTTATGCTTTCATTCCAGGACTGTTCTGAAGTCTTACATACTGTTAAGGTCAGCTTGATAGGCTTGTAGGTACCTAAATAGTTATCTCTCTTCTTAAATATTGGCTTTACAATGTTTTCAGAAGGTAACATTCCTAACTGGATAGATATATTAAAAAAAACCAGCCACCATAAAAAAAAAAAAAAAATAGTGTGCATTCACTCCTTCAGGAGCAAGCTAATTTGTTATCTCTGTAGTTAAGTAAATAAAGATCCATGACTTTTTTTTTTTTTTTTTTTTAAATTAAGGAAGCACAAACAAACTGCTTTTACTCAAACAAATATAACCGCTTTAATTGGAAACACCAAAATCTGTTTGTGACTTCTGGATGCGGTAGGGTGCTTAATTAGTAAACCATCCATTTTTCTCATCCATAACAACTCTCCTTTCCCAAAACACCACCACATATGTAGTATTTTCCTTTCTAACTTAAAAATCTGGTACGCTGAAATTAGGGGCCTAGTCATAAATTTGTCCAAGGGAGAAAGGGCTACCTTAAATTGATTATTCTTTTATGAACAGTAACAGATATATTAGAAATGCCAAAAGCAGATACAAAACTACAACCAGCTTGAAATCACTTGTGTTAGAAGACATTTTAGAAATTTCCACAAGAGGTCACTGTTATCATTAGCAATAGATAAATAGACCTCATTTTAGGACTTGAGAGCCAGGCATCATTTCTCCCTTAGAGAAAACCTAAGGTCATTCAGAATAAATATTTCCCACATAATATCTCCCTCATCTGTCTTACAAAATGAACCCAGTGAGATAGCACTTTTTTCATTCCTAAATTTGTCTTACAGTTCCTAGATTTTAAAGATGCTGAGACTATCCTACATTTTCCTTGTCAAAGAATGACCTTCACATATCAAGACATTTTAATGAGAAGGATTTACAAGGACATGCTCACGGTTCTGTTCATTGTTTCTCGGGGTACTACAGCAAAAAAATATAAATAAACATCATAATTCCGTCTTTCTTAGGTTGGCAGAGGATGGCAACCTCACCATGTTAAAGGTACCTTGTTCTAGCTGAGGCATTTTCTTAACTTAAAAGACACATGGACTATGGAAAATGTGTGAAATTGCTACTAGAAGTAAAAGCATCTGTTAGAATATCAGACCCATAAATTCCCTTGGGGAGAGGTTATATGAAATACTAACCTGATATCCTGACAGTAAAATTTGGTGGTTAAAAGGGCTGGTTCTGAACTGGGACCTCAGGCACGTCAAATTTTCAATTACTCAGAAATATAGGGGCTGCCCGTAAATTCCACCGTGCCAAATGCAAGGGGAGAGTGGGATCCATATTATTTGAGCATTCTCCTCTTTCAACAAAATTGCTTTCTGTTACCTTGAAAGAATGGTCGAAAAGCAGCATATTTGAATGATTACCATGCACAGAAGAGTGCTTTTCCTTTCTAGGTCCTCATATGAAATGGAAAAGAAAGGTAGGGAGGTCACTGTAATGTGCTGCAGACGGCAATTCGTAGCAGCTACGCTGCCTGCTTAGCGCGATCGCTTCAAAGTATTCTGCTGTCAAATGGAGTCAGTCATTCCTCACAAAAACAGCAGTCTGCTTCCTCGGAGGGAAACAGGATGGAAAGAGCAGAGGGATATTACTTTAGGACAGATGCAGATCAAATGAAGCAGTGCTTTGACTTGGGCTTTCTGCCCAAATGACAGTGTAACTGCTGTGTTAATGGAAACCCTGGAGGTGGAATGAATACGGGCCCTTCTCCAGGCAGGCAATCGCTGGACCAGAGTAATTTTACACCATGATTGAGGTGCAGATGACAAGAGACAAAAACAGACTTTCCTCTTTTTTTTTTTTTTTTCCCCAGCATCAGTTGTGCGCATATGGAAAGTGCTTAGGTAAAATCTTCCACTCCATACCAAAGAAAATTGCTCCTTAACCTCCAGGTAAGTTGGTCCAAGAACATTTTTAGTCAACTCCTCTACTGACCTTGTCTACCCGAGCAAATTGGCTATAATAACTGCTGCAGAATACATCATCTCCCAATAGCTGCTTAGGAGCAGTTCCCACTAGGGCACGCTATTTGAAGAAAAAACACTGTATTTCCAGAGGGCTGTGCTTATTCAGGAGAAATAATCTTTTTCAGGAAAGCAAAGCTACCTGGTGAGCTATTGCAGAGCAGCTATTGCAGAATGGGTTTTTTTTTTTGGAATAGCTATTCTGGTCTAAAAAGTCTAGAGGATTATCAGTTAACCTAATGTTCACATCCCTACCCCCCACCCCCACCCCACCCCGGGCTGGCTGGGAGTGCAGTTGTGCACCTATTTAGGCAATTAGTGGATAAATTACATGCCCAGACACTGAGGAGCTTTGGTGGTGCATGACTCTTCCTGCTTGAAAAGAAGATGTACTCTGTATGCAGGGCAAAATACTGGCCAAATTTGGTAGTGCTTCATGTGGTTTGGACCATCTAGAACTGGATCCTCCCAATCTAGTCATTCCCAGTCTAGTCAACCCAGTCATGAAAGAGGGAAACAAGGGAGTAAGTTGTTAATGAGCAATTCATTAAGACCAAAATCTCTCTCAGACAAGCCCTTTTCAGATGACTGTCTCAAATATTTCAGGCAAAATCATTTCTATTACTGGCATGTCTCAACCCATTATGCTTTGGCCCTTTGCTATAAAATATAAGGCTGCTTTTGTTATTGGAGCGGACAACTTCTATTTCTCCTTATGTATCTTAAAACCTTTAAACCTCCCTTCTGACAAAGGTCATAGGTATCTGTGACTTTTTCCTTTGAAAAAAAGTGTTATTACAAACTGTGTGCACCCTTACAATTACTTGACAGTGACATGAAGTACTGCCAGTTTGTGAGTTTGCTCGTGAACAATTTTTGCAGTTGCTGGAAAGCACAGCAGCATCTGAGCCCAGGCATCGGACGGCTATATCCTGCGAGTGAGAGAGGAGCAGGGATGGCAGCACAGCACAGAGCTGGAAATCCTTTTGTGGTGTTTTCCTGTGGAAAGTGAAGAAATGTTCTGCTGAAACACAATTAAGTAAAAGACAAGTGCTAAAACTGGTGCTTTGAAAAAAAGAACATAAACCTTTTTAGGCCATCTCTTTCCTAAGTCTGAGAGGCAATCGAGTCTGGAAGCACGTTCCCAAACTCCTTTCATGGTCAGCAAGGGGTTTCTCCCACTCGAAGCTGAATTTTTTTCCCAGTACTAGGGGCCCAGTAGTGCTCCTGAGCTAATCGTATTTTACCTTAGATAATACCTAAAGCACAGGAACTTCAGTGATATTTTTTTTTTTTTTACTGATTCAGCTATAGTTGCTATAAGGAAGGGAAATCTGTGGGGTGCACTTAGATATACCTTGTCACTGAAATCCACATCTGTGACACAGTTTGATTCACAGTCGCTGAATATTAGAAAGGCAACGTTCATGATAGTGATCGATATATGTGCTGTGCTTAATGATGGCAGTTCAGGTAATTAGGAAGGATGCCTAGAATGAAGCTGGCATCTGAAACCTGCAGGTTTCCCTTCAGAGAAAGGCAGAAAGGAGTAAAGCAGGGGGAATTAGCAGATTTGTCTTTCAAGCCCTGTGGAAAGATCCTCTTCGCCAGTGGCAGAGGCTTTATCAATCGGAGGAGGGAAAGGATGCTGCCTTTGAACCTCTTCGCTTTCTTACCCCAGTAGAGCTTTGCATCATACCAAATGAGGGACGTTGGCAAGGACGCGTGCATGCACAGGACAGCAGCAGGTAAGGGCACTGTAGCCACCAGAAAGAAATGTTTCTTCCATCCAGCCCTTGTAATCCTGGGCAGGGCTTTATTTAGATGTTTCTAATTACCACAGTATGTTTAAATAGATACCCAGAGAAATCAGCAGGGAGCAACAGCTCTCCTCACTGCCTGGCAGGGCTGATGATGACGAGGGTCATGTAATGGCTTAATATGATGCCACTTAATATCCTACTTAAGCAATGTAATTATGGGGTTTATTTGGTAGAGCAAGAAGGTTTATCTCCTGCAGAAGGCATGAATGAGATAGATTGCCAGATGCAGGTGCTGCTGGGTTACAAGATTCATTTTTTATATTGTATAGTTTTTACAGCCTTGTCCACTCGGGTGATTTTCATTTTCTAAATCCAGCGCAGTCTGTCTCTTCAGTCTGTCTCAGTGGTGCCCCTGTATAAATAAGCCACTTTCCTCTAGTAGTTGGCAGCTCTCATTACAAATATTTTCTGCCAGCTGCTCTTGGAAGATTTCTTTATTTTAGCTCTTCACAACAAAATGGAGATCTCAGACACTCGTCCCATGTTTTAACATAGTATGCCTCAAAGGAAGTGACTCAGTCTTTGTATACAGTCTCAGTCGACAGCAAAGTTTTCATGCAGGAACATAAAAAAGAGATTTATGTAACTAATATAACACTGAAAACAAACAAGCCCTCCAACCAAGTTCAAAGCACCAGGTTAACACATACTTTCTAAATAAATATGGTGCTTTCAAATTTGTCTAGACCTCATGGTCTAAATCTTAAGATGCTCAAAGAACTGGGGGAGGGGAGGAGGCTGAAATTTCAGATCCATTGGGGATTTTCTGTAAGAATTCACAAATGCTGAGCTCTTGCCACATCTTCTGAAGAACTGTAAAAGGAGAGGTAGGGTGCCTGTCGTTGAGGACAGGGGGCAGGAGCCTCTGGGGAAGTGTACGCCCATCAGCACACCACCAGTTCCTGCAAAAAATACTGAAGAAAATCATCAGACACCTGGAAGGGAGCCGGGAAGGAGTAGCCGCCAACATGGATTTGTCAAACCAGTTTTATTTCCTTATGTGACAGGGTGACAGATCTCGCTGACAGAAGCAAATGCATGTCTGGTCACGGCGTCTCCTGCAGAGAGCTCATAGGCGAGCACAGCAAGTGTGTGGTCTAGACAGATCTACTGCATGGTGGGCACAAAATGGGCTGGAAAATGTTACCCAGAGAGTACTGGTGATTAGCTCATTATCAAAATGGAAGTTTTGATCAAGAAGGGCTCGGTGGGAGGCTGCTGTGGCCCTGTGATTGCTCAGTGTCTTTGGCAGCGAAGCCAACGGTGATGATGATGGACTCGAGAATGAGCCTGTCGCGTTTATAGACAGCAGCAAGGCGTGAGCACCCTCTGCGGTGATGGGGTCAGGCTTCAAATGGCTTGACATATTTGAGATATGCCCCCCCCCAAAAGAAAAAGAAAAAATATGCAACTTAACAGGGAAACGTCCAAAGTACAAATGACAAGTGCCAGAGAGGGACCAGCTCTGCAAATAAATCTATGAATAAAAAAATCTAGAAACTATAGTGGATCAGAGGCTGAATGTGAGTCTACTGTGTCATGCTGTAATGAAAAAGATAAACCTCATGTTCCTACATGTATGTAAGAACATGTAAAGTAATGTGGGAGGAAAGCATCTGGGGGAGGAAAGGATCGAGAGCAGCCCT
>KL273422.1:3894-16572 GCA_000699545.1 Podiceps cristatus | reverse complement strand
GGCGGGGTGTGGGGTTTCCTGCTCTGGAAATATTCAAACCCGCCTGGACACAGCCCTGTGCAGGCTGGGTGACCCTGCTCTAGCAGAGGGGGTTAGACTAGATGATCTGCAGAGGTCCCTTCCAACCCCGACTATTCTGTGAGTCCAGTGTCCAAATTCTAAGAAGCAATGTCTTAGACCTATTGATAAAATCTGTAAACAAACTTGCTGCGTTCAGAATAACAAAGCTGTAGTCATTCCTTCTTTCTCTTATAGATAATAATATTTATTATTTATTACTATTATTTCCTTATATTACAGTATTTTCACTGTAAATTAACAAAGGGAATGAAAGAGGAGATCAATAAAACAGACACATCATAAAATCTGTAAATAAAACATTGTTGTGGGGAAAATATCCCTGCTTGAAAAAATAAACCTGATACAACCATCAACAAAAAGAATAGATATACTATGAAGAACAATACTACTGCCTGCCATCAATATGTAAATGCAATTTCTGTGCCCAATCAGAAATAACATGTTGAGCAGAATAGTTACGAACCCACATGATTTGGCACAGCATGCATAAAGCTGACCACTTCCATTACAGGTGTATTATGAAAAGACAGCAGGGTACATGTAGGATCAATGTTTGTCTTTTAAATCCTGAACCTTACATGTATAAATTCCAACTAAAATTGTAAGAAGTCAGACGCTGATATTCAAACATCAATAGTGGCAGTCACCTCAAAAGTCACGTTATCATCTTACAAGCCATGTGATTCTAATACAGTAATATAGTTTGGGGTTTTCTTTTTTTTTTCTTCTTTTCCTTGATGATTTCTCATTCTCAGCATTCAGTGCACACAGAGGTCAAACTTTGCTCTGTAGACATGAGGCCTAAAAGCTTTCATTAAGAATTAAAGAAAAAACAAACTAAAAAAAGGTTAAGATTATTCCACATCACAGTACTCCAGAATTTAAGATAAAAATATAAAATCGGGAAGCTTCTAGAAAAATTGTAAGCTGAAGACACTGGAAGCTTAGTATTGCTTTCAACTGACTCAGATAATACACTTACTAAAGGAGGAAAACAAAAGCAACAAACTCTGAATTTTCTTCTGAGTAAGTATTTCTTTTCCATCAGCTTTAGCATAGGATCTAAACCATCACATAATATCTGCAATACCCACTTCACCTTCTGTTTTCACAAAGCTTTTCACTCAGGCTCAGCTGGTGTTACATCTGAGACACACAAAATTATTTTTTATCTGCCTGGCAGTGACAAGAGACCATTCAACCTAAGATGTCCAGGGCAGAAATTACAGAGTAGAAAACAAATAGACATTTTAGAATATTGTGTTTTCTGTGGGAACTAAAGAAAATCTGCCTAAAACTGAAGGTAACCTGCACATCTCTGTAAACTCACTTCACTCAGACAATTTAATCACCTGATGAGCACTTGCCAGGCCAAGGAAACACATTTGGCATTCCTTTCCTGATGTCTTTGACAGTACAATCTCATTTTCCCTTACACTAAGATGGTCTGTTGCTCTCTGGGATATTAGGGTCTCCTTCAGTTCTGCATTCATTCCTCTCTGGTTTCTTATGTGTTTGCAATTTTACTGTTGTGCAAATGTTATCTTGAAATTCCCTCAAGCAGAAAGTGCAGTACATGAAGCCTGTAACAATACTGTAACCTTACAGTTCTGATACCCATACCTAAATCGCTCCTTCAACCAAAGGAAGGGATTGTAAAGCAACCAAACCATAAGAAGGATTTCTTCATAAGGATTTCTGCACTAAAAATTGTATGTTAATTAGAGTTGAAGAAAGAGAGGAATATAAGCTTCTGCTTTCAAAGAAAAGAAAACCAGCTATGTTTCTCATTCTAAAGGGTTCTTTTAAATGAAAACTACAAATTTTTGACTGAGGAATAAGAAAATTATTTCATTGCTGTGTTTGCAATAATGGTATTAAATACAGCAGAGCCTAAGTGTTCTAGTAACATTGGGCTGGCAACTTAATATTTATAAAATATAGACATAAGTATAAATAATGTTTCATACAACAATGCTAGAAGTATTTTCTATTTTGGAGAGTTATCTGGACACCTGCACAACAAATATTTTTAAAGAACATACTCAAAACCAAACAAATTTGACCATCTAGTGTAATTTTCATACTCTTTTCTAACAGATTCTATATTATGCCAGAATTTTAACTAAAGCAGAGCATAGTTTAACACAAATATATAAAAATACTGAAGAAATACTTCTGGGGATAATGGGAGAAACAGGTGTGTTTTGGAGAGCATCTACATTACCAGCTGTCACAGGCCAATTAATGTGTTTGTATGTAAATTAATGTTCTTGTACCCATTATGTCACAGCTGTTCAACAGATACTCAACTTCCATGCTCCTGAGCTGAAAACGTAGCTGAGTATGGCCAGTTTCCCTAAATTTTTACTGCAGCTGCTTTGGTATCATTGCATGGGGTTACCTTATTTTTGTGGCTGACTTAAGAACATAGGTGATTGACCATAGATCCCAGAGAGTAGGCTGTCCCCCCCGTCTGCTGCAATTTATAGGGGGGGTTTTTTGGGGGGAAGTCATAAAGGGAGGATAGTGAACAGAAATTTCAAACCACAATGATTTGCTTTGGATAACAAGAAGATTTAGGCAGTGAAATCAATAGACTACATCCAATAAAATACAAATTCTGTATCTACAATTATTTCTATTTTTAACCCTAAATCTCTGAACTCTGATAATTAGAAATATTAGCTGCTATGTCACAAGAACGTAACAGAACACAGCTGCACATTCAACTTGTCAAAGATGCATAATTTCAGTGCAGCACAAAGTGGGGAGGGTTGTATTGCAATTAGAGCCAGAAAGGTTTTTACTTTTTAAGAAAGCATGACTTTACTGAATACAAAACCCCATAAAATCAACCTGGTAGCCCATGAATGTATGCAGGACACATTTACTGGGCTGCCTGGCTTGGAGGCAGAGTTCAGCCATGACCTTGTCTTTCCTCTTGTCCTGCTACTGACAATAAGAGGCTAAATACTCTCTGCGACACTGGCCTGGCAGCTCTGCTCTTTAGATGGACAAGATGGCCAGATGATCAAGACACTATTCTAGGAGCAGGAACAGCTGTTCAGTTTTAAAAATTATACATACAGTTCAAATTATGCATTTTACTTCCATCACGTGGCTAGAATTGTAGATCACCTACACTGGACTGTGACCTCAAATATTTCTTAAACCTATAGTGGTTTTGAGTATTGGTTATTTTTACTGTGATTAATCCTAAGAGTAAAGGATCAAGGCCCTGCTGCACTAGGCACAAGCAAGAAGAAGAAAAGTATTTCCTTTATTTCTCTATTTCCCTAATAAACATTTTTTTTTAATTGTTAACATGATTATACTATGTGATCAAAAAATTTACGCTGAAGCACCCTGAGAGAAAAGGGGTTTAAAATATTTAGAATACTTTTAACTTATTCAGAAAGTAAAACCATAAAATCAGAGCCACCTTGATGAATAACAAGTAAACTCACTTGCCTGTGTATAACAAACAGGAAAACTCTCTTTGGTCCTGAATTACATCACTGATTAAAACAATTACAGAAGCATAGACATATAGAACAAATCTATTCTGTCTCATTCTGGGATTACACACATCCCTTTTGTGGCAATTTTCCTCCTTCTATCACAGTAGTCACTAGAAACTAATGTATATGGACCTATGCTACCTCTAACACTACATTACATTTTATTATCACCGGCAACACTGATCTGTGCTTGTCCAAGAATTAAAATCTTCCTTTTAACCCAGAAATTTGCAGTGCCTGCTCCTCTTGAGGCGTTGACATGCTGCATACATTATTGCTTCTTGTTTCAGTATAAAGAACTCTAAATTTTAATCATTTCTCCACTTTTTTAAGACTAGAGTTAACGCGATGCTATAGCACCAAGAAGCTACAGTTCACATTTACAAACATTTGTATTATGACCGTGCATGTTTCACGATCTCAACCGGATGGCTGTTTTCCACAACACCTGAATTTCTGCAAGGCAAAAGATAGGGGTTTGGAGAGGCAAGGCAGTACAGCACTTTGCTGTTTGGTGAAGGTAAGGAAGAGTACCTCTTCTACCAGCCAACTTGGCTTCAAAGTAAAATCCCTCTGGGAAAGAGGTTAGCAGAGGACATCCCCTAGTGCCACCGGAGGTGTGCACTTCAGTCAGTGGCAGGCATTCATCTGCTGAGAATAGGCACAAGGGGGTAGGGAAAACTTGCTAGAAAGATCTAGCAAACTTGCAACTCCTTTGGGTAGGCATGTCGGAGTGCTTTTCGCCTCCCTTTGATCCTTTTCATACAGAATGATCCATGTTTGTGTTCATTCCCTATGATATAAATCTGTCCTGATCTCGTGAAGTCTGCTACCATCAGTACTACCATATGTAGTGACCCACATTGATACCAACCATGTAAACTGCCAGATAACTCAAAAAAATGAATGGGATGCCACAGTAAAACAAGCACTTTTCCAAAGTTATAAAATAATTACAATAGTTCTTCCACTTCTAGTTACTCACTAAAGGGTAAAAATGTTGTTAAAAATCACCTTCATATATCAGGGCTTCTGGAGATTTATTTCACCCAACTTAAATATCTTGAAATTTCTGAAAGAAACTTTCAGTCTTTTAGTGTTTTAATATTACTTTATTCTCAGAATAAAGAAAATATTATGGACAAAATTACCACAGAAATTAGCTACAAAAGTATCTAAATCCTTTAGGAGCCCGAATTTCCATTGACTTTGGGGAAGGGATGTAGATATTTTTGAAAACACTGACAAAAATTATTTTTCCAAAGTCACACAGAATGTCAGCTGCAGAACCAGGGTCTCTGGAGTGTCAGCACAGTCTCTCAACAAGACCATCACTATTGGAACAATCATAATTGCAAGCAGATTACACTTCAATTAGTTGCAAAGAGAAGATTTTGCAAAGGAATTGCATTGTATAGAAGTCCGCAAGAGTTTCCTCCTACAAATAATCAGTTGAGGAAAATATCACATTTGTATAGAATTAGAAAGAGAATCGTCCCTTTGAACAGAACACACTATCATTGCCAGCTATGTACTTTGGCCAAAACTCTTGAAGGATTTTCATAAAGTAATAAAATAAATTACATTCTCTACCATATCAGGAGGCTGCTGTTTTTTCAGGTGTATTAAAGCACTGAAACGCCAAGCTAAGGGAAGCATACTACCTTTCTTTAACATGTTTCACTGTTCTTACCTCCTCAGATGGGTTTCTAAACAGCAATCTGGATTATGGATGCAGATATAATGATGGGTTAAGCAAGTGTGGTGTAACATTGGGAAGAATAAGTAAAACAAAAAACCCATAATGTTTCCCTGTAAATTAACTTACTGTCTACAGCAGAAAGGCAGTAATAATTACCAATCATCTACACATATATACTTTTCTGTAGGTTTAGGAGGAGGCACATTGAAGCATAAGAAGACTTGCACAAATAGATCCAGTTTATAAATTATTAAGAAATCGAGCAAAAGTTTTTACATTGTTTTTTTTTCATTAAAATATATCTACCAACTTGTGGCTTTCTAAATTCATTCGAAACCATTGTCTCTAAAGGTATGCAGAGGAAACAATTCCCTTGGTTCCTGGAGTATGACCTATGTAAAGAAAAAATTCCTAAAATGCAGATGTGTTCAAATCAGACTTTTTCTGCAGGCTTGGGTACTTCCACGGTTGCAATGACAGAACTGATGGCTTCTACCCTTGATCTTCTGCCTTTTTAAAAGCATCCTCTCTGCTTTCAATGAACTGCCATTCTCAGTTTGCCAACAGAATCCACCCAGCTATTTCCGAGCTAAATGAAATCCTAATTGCTCTGTGAAGATTTTCAAGCAAGAAATGCCAGCATATTTCATAGTGGTTTCATCCAATTTAACCCCAGAAAAAGCTCTCTGTTTCTCTCTTTCTTTTTTGCCGTATGGTCCACTTCCAAAAGACCTCTCATTTTCCAGTTTTTCATACTGTCTCCTTTTCCATACAAACCTGCCTTTTAAGTCACTAAAGAGACAGCACTGGCATCATCATAAGCCAGTCAGCACAGTGACTGAAGTACCACTGCTCAGACTGGGCTTTCTCTATTTACTACTTTGGATAATTACTAACATTGTAAGATTCCTAGTTACCTCTAGATACTAGTGTAGCAAGAGATTTGTGACTCCACTACTGTCCAAATACATCAGTGTCCTGATCTACCTTGAGCTCACTAAGTTAAGCAAAATCCTCCTTTCATTTTGTTCAGATTTGTGTTGTTTCATGCCAAAAATTTGAATGTGGCTATTATTACACAACAATAAAAGACTTCCATGTATCTCCTCCCTACCCCCCCCCCCAGAAGAACTGGTTAAAAGCTCTTCAAATTAAGTGAACCTCTCTTATGGCTTAAATAGGTTTTTGTTTCTTTAAGGGTTCTCAAATGATGTTTTACCATTAGCATCTTTCACGGTATAAAAATCTAATTGTCCCCTAATTAAATGTAGCTACTTTATAGATCATGATATACTCTTTATTTTTGTAGCAATTTAAAATTAACTTTGCTTTCAAATTTACTTTCTATTAAGAATATTATTATTAACTATAAAATGGTACCATTATTTGAGTTCTGGGCAGAAAAAAAAATGAAAATTGAAAAATGGGGAAAGAAAACAAGAGAAATGGGGCAAGCAGAAGGGATAGAAACAAAACCACCCCCAGTTACTCTCCTTAAAACCTTTTATCTTTAGCCTCCAACATATTGTCTCAATACCAGTTACACTTGTCATGAATCAGTGAGTATAAGGTGTACAAACCTAATAAATCTGTTAAATAAATACTGAGCAATGAAAATAGCAATGGGCACGCATTGAGAAGTGGAAAGTACAACCATGGATTTTGTCCATAATAATTTCCTGGAGACATCCAACATGCACTTAGAACGTTATCTTTCTAAGCGGTGCTCCAGACTGTGGCTCCTGGGAAAAAATAAAAAAATAAAATAAAAAAAAATTAAAAAGTAAGCATTTTCCAGTCCTCCCGAAATAAAAGCTGTAGTAATGAAATGACTTTGTGTGCCATGGTCTACCACCTTAAATACCACAGAAGTAACTACTGTAACTTTTAAAGACAAAGCTGACAACTTCATAGATACACATAAAATATTGTCAACAGATACTTTTTGTTGACAAAAATGATTCATCACAGAAGAAACAGATTTATAAGCAGACCTTTCTCACTTTGAAGACTAGACAAACATCTGTGGTAATGTGGATCAACCATAACATTAGTTTTGGGGGTGTTTTTTTTTAAATACACACACACGGAATTACTTGGCTGGCTCAGAGAGCCTTTCAAAGTAATAAAGGTTTGTCAAGATTCTTGACTGATGTGTCTTCAAAATTCTCCAAAGCAGAAGGGAGTGTTGTCTTAAAGACAAAATGTGCTCTAGTGGGATTTCACCTGCCCGAAGAAATGAGCGTGTGATTCTTTGTTTCATCTGGACACACGGTAAAGTTTAGTAATATAGATGTTCAGCTGGAGGTTCACTGGGTAAATGTTAGAGCAGGGAACTGTAAAATGCCCTTAGACCTAACAACAAATATCAGTGCTGTTTGATGGCAGAGTTCAGTCAGGGCCCTGATGAACTTTACTGGTGATGTATTTTACAATCTAGACAAGTGTCTCAAACTTTTAAAGGCTGAGCCCAACCTCTGGAGGGGAGTTACATCAATCATGTCATCATTCTATCTCTGTAAAGACCTAGCCCTCTGCGTTTATACCTTCTGCATCCATCCTCCCTCAACACCACTGTTCTTTCAGCCAATGTTTGTATACGGTACTTCCTTTTTTCATACTTCAATGAACTGGTGAATATTAACAGTGACATTTTAAATATTACCCATCACATCCAAATTAGTGCCTGTTAACTAAGCAGAGAGGTTCATGCAGCAGCCCCTTATAAAATGAAATTAGATAAGATGGTGCTTTCTGGCCTTAAAAAAACCCAGTATTGTCATACTTGTTAGTTCAGTTATTTATATTATATTCACATTCCAGCAGCTGGTTTTGTTGAGGGAAACAGGACATTAATTAAGAGCTGAGAAAAGATATTTGTAGAACTCATCATTTTCATATAAACATTTTTAAAGGATTTCTGCTAAATTGAGAAGTCAAACTATGCCAGACAGCAAGGCAAATCAGCAGTTTTGAACGATAGCACTTTGCAAAACTATCAGGGGTGACTTCTAGGGGCAACCGAATTAAAAACTCCTTTGGTGGAACACCAGGTCCACCAAATTGGTATAAATGCATGACCTTCACCAGCTGCCTCTGGCCTTGGAGTCTTAAGGCCTCCTAACTCCTGTTGATTTTTCACATTTATTCCTACTAATAGATTTTTATAAAGTTTATTTTTTTAAAAAAAAAAAAAGTGTTTATTCCTTTTTCTTCCAATCTGCTTTCAGTCTGTTAAAATTGAGAAAAGAATGTTCTATCAGTCTTGGTTTTATTATGGAACCAACACCAAAAGCAAAAAAAAAAAGTTTTTTGTCCAACTTGCAGTCTTCCTCAACTCACATAAATTGCAATAAATACGCTCTGAAAAATGATGAATGTATATTTCTGAATTTGGCTTTTTTATGTAGTTACTTCAGATTGCTGTGGGAAAACTGTTAAATAATTTTACTAAATGTGAAAAAATCCATATTTTTTTTAAGAAAGTAATCTTTAAAGTGGTAAAAGAGTAGGTCCAGACATTGCTCTGAAACAGTCACCTTTACATCATTGTACAAAAAGTTTGTCTTGCCAGCTCTGAAAAAAAAAAGTTATTATAAAGTTCCTCAGCGATACTTTGCCTTGGAATTTTATGGTTTATAAAATAGTGCTTTACATAATCAACTACAATTATTTATTATCTTGTAAAAGATAAGTCTGTGGAAAATTACTTCTTTCTCAAAACACATGTATCCTTTTTGTGCATGTGGAGTTACGTGCATTCTTTTCACGTAAATGTATTTTATTTCTCATCACTGCACGCCAAACATAATTCACTTTCAACCTAACATTGTATTTTATTCAGTAGATGATAGAATTTGTTTGCTAGATTCATCATTCCTATCACACAGATTTAGAAACGGTACAGTAGAAGATGACAGTTTTAAACATGTGGTTAAGAGCAAAGTAGGATTCACAACTAACACTGCTAGATGGTGGCATATAATATAAAACAAACAAACAAACAAACAAACAAACCAACCAACCCTATTACTAGTTGAAAACTAATTTTATATTTTAAAACAATCTTAGCTCCCAAGAACATTCTAAGCTAGGTCCATCGAAACACCAGTATTGGCCCGCAATTACTTTTTTTTTTTTTTAATTCAAGTGAAAAGCCAAATGAAAACAAAATTCCTTAAAAATATCCTAAATAATTTCTTTCACTTTTCTCTTTCTCTGTAAGAAAGGCATTTTATTTTAACTGATCCATTCCTAGAAATATTTTATTTTTCATTCCTAGAAATATTTTATTTTTCAGTGACCTAGTACCTTCTGACATCCTCAGATTGTAAATGCAGGGCTACAGATACTTAAATTAACACCTTCTGAACAGAAAACTGCATATATGGACCCAATAAACAGAGAAACAGAAAAACATGAGACACTTCCTGATCAGAGCAGATTTTACTTTATCATCTCACAATTAAGTATGCTGAAATAATACAGGATTGAAACTGAGGGACAAGTGCCAGTGAAAGGCACAACAAAAAGTATACATAAAATGCTCATTAATGCTAAGTTACTCACAGACCAAAAATAAAATCTGTGAGTTTATCAAAACTCTTCAGTCTCCACCAAAGTCAGTGGTAAAAAACCTTTCTGGCTTTCAAGGTAACCAACCAAGATATGGTCTCAACCAACATGTAGCTTGGAGTAAATACTTACTCAAGCACACAGGCACCAGTTTCAGGCGGACTGCCCGGGGCAGTGCCTACAGACATCGGCAAAACTGCCTTCAGGTCAGCTCTGGCAGAGTCACTGTCCCCTCAGGTGAAACGGCCAGCGGGGAGGGAAGGGGGTTTTCCATTTAAGAGGCTCAAACACTGGACTGAACCTAGTGACGAGATAGTTGGTCCTGCTGTCTGGTTTGTATATATCAGAGCTTTAAAAAGCCAGGGTTACTTTCAGCACACAAACAGAAACCAGGGAGCATGGGGGGGGAGGAAAAAAAAAAATAGTAAAAACTTTTGTTAGAAGGAGGAGGAGAATTTGCGATCAGCCAGAAGCAGCAGATGCTACTGCTTGGTTAAGACAAATCCATTTCTTCAAAATTCTCCCTGACTCACTCTTACCCCCTTTGCTTTCTCCATCTTTCTGATATCAGGACAACCCAATCTGCATCCTTCACATTTGTGGTAGTGACAATTTAATTTTGCTTCTAGTGCAAAGAAGTCTTGAGCCAGATCTGGCTATGTCCTGGCTTAACTCCCTCCTTGGAATAGGTGAGCAGCAAAAGGTGAGACTGAACTTGGCTCTTTTGTGTTCAGAATAATTGATTCAGCTGGGAGAAAGAACTAGATCATATACACTTGGCTTTGGCAATTAGTAATATTCCCACTCCAATTCACTAATTTTAGGAAAGTTTTCACTTATTTCAGTGGGCACTGGGTTGACCCCTAACTGTACTTAGTTCAAAAGATTGTCTCCGAGTTGCGTGCCTTGTCTTGTGCCTAATATAAAAAAGCCCGTGCACTGCCTGCTTTTGAAGACTCCAGGTAAAGATTCAATATAGCATGGCTTTACGTTTGTACCATCTCTGCTTTATGAGGACCCCTCCCTCCACCCAGAGAATGAAAACAAGTCTAATTTTAAAAAGAGGAAGGCAGAAAGTGACAGAAACACTTCCTATTGCAAAGCAATGAATTTATCAGTGACTCAAATCCACTTTCGATGATGTGGTATTTTTGTTATTTTTCCTCAGTCACCAGGAGCCTCACATCCTTCTCCACATACAAAATGTCAATGCCTGTTTCTTTGACTGTCCACTGAGCATTTGAATGATAACCATTCATCTGTCTCTCTGCGTGCATTCACAGCTAGGATTGTAATGCAGCAATCATCCGAGTGGAGCCAATTACTGTAATATGCTACTCGAAAGCTGATAATGGAACCGTGTTTATTTATTTATTTTGAACGGGACATTTTAGTTTAAGTATCAAAAGAAAGATGCTATCATTAATATCAACCAGGGGCATTTTTAGTTTATTAAATTTTTCGAATGATATTTGCTAGTTCTAATTAGCCAACTGTTTTTATCATTATGATTTTTAAGGATTTCTATTAGTTCAGGGAAGGAATTTAATTAGAATATGACATTATTTGATACTGCAGGGAGAATTTAGATTCAGTAGGTAAAATTAAATAATGTAGCCTTAGACTTTGAAATGTTTTTCAAATTATTTAATTAGCCAATTACAGCTTATTTAAGCTGTACATGTTATTTACCTTGAGATACAATTCCCAATGTGGTTTGATTCAGCAGATAGGTTTCAGTTTTGCTCAGGCAGTATTTGGACTTGGTGACTTTGGCAATCTTTATTGGTGTTTAAAAAGACTTGCTTGAATAACAGATCCTACAAAGCCATTGGTTTTGTGTATATCCCTGAACTCAAGCCTAAATTCAAAGTTTCACATGGTACTCATGAGCATTCTTACTACACTGCAGTAAAACATATCTGTTGTCTACGTAACTGTTTTTTCTTTCAGTCCATCCATTCTTAAGAGAAATTTCAAGATGAGATATATATATAAGATCATGGAGAAAATAAATAAAAATATTTAAGATTTGAGTTCTACTTCAATGGGTAATTTAGTATGCTATAAAGAGACTGTATTAACTCTCCCTCCCCCCAAAAGAAATCTTAACCACAAAATTGTGTCTGTATTTTTCCTAAAGCATTCAAATGTAAGCATTCAGTTTAAGTATCAAAAGCCAGGTGAAGAGCCAGAATCACACACAGAGGCAAAAGTCTTTCCTTGCTTTATATAGCTAATAAGAGGCCATGCTCTTTAACCCTTTGAACTCTCTAGAGACTGCACAGGAGAGCAAGAGTCCTCATTGTGATATTCTTCTGTCCCAAAAGGTGTATGATGTGCTGCACCCCTGTACAGGGAATGCTGTACTGCTTTCCAGTTTCCTTAAGAATCATACTTAACTCAAGCTGTGCTATAGTATTCCCACAATTCAAAATATGATGTTTGTCAAGGAATGAACGCAAAACCGCGCTCTTTCATAGTAGGCTGAGACCTCGTTCCATGGTTAAATGAGCGACATAACAGGCCACTGCTAGAGAAGGCAAGTAGCTCGCTCCCTGCTCACAAATGCCTTCTTGCTAGAAGAGTGAGTTAAAGCTGCAGTTATGTACTTAGAAAAATCTATTTAGAATCATAGAATGTTTTGGGTTGGAAGGGACCTCTAGCGGTCATCTAGTCCAACCCCCCTGCAGTGAGCAGGGACACCACTACCCAGATCAGGTTGCTCAGAGCCCCGTCCAACCTGGGCTTGAATGTTTCCAGGGATGGGGCCTCCACCACCTCTCTGGGCAACCC
>JMFS01074310.1:0-33439 GCA_000699545.1 Podiceps cristatus | reverse complement strand
TAGTTCTGTCCTGGCTGAAACCAGGACAGCTTCACAAGGTGGCTGTTAATGAGGTAGTTAGTGGAGAGTTTCTGTGGTCTAGCAATGTTTTGCATAGGTTGGCAAAGAGAGATACTATCATTGGCTCTGTTAGCGCCATTCTGCGTGTCTAGCAGCCGCAGGCACCTGAGTGCTTCCTATGCATGCATGCATTATTTTTATATATATATATAAAACTTTTTTGTGCAGATAACATTTATCTAGTTTTCACAACAAATACTTATATTGATCAGCCAAGGCTGGGACTTTTTCAAGGTCCTTGAGTGGATCAGGGGACTTAAGGGCAGTGGAAGTTCTAGTGTGGTTATTCTCATACCGCCAAAAAAGCAGCAGTTTGGGATAGAATGGTGAAGGCCCAATCTCTTATGCTGAAGCAGAACCTCGGAAGCTGGCTTGATGAGAATCCAAGCTGTAAAACCTGTTTCTTTCAGAACTGAAAGAGCTTGTTTCCCCAGAAGGCTAGTAGGAGCTCCACCAGCGAACATGTCGTGTCTCTCCATCCCCCCCTTTTTTTTTTTCTCAAACTACTGGCTAACACTCCTAAAGTGTAAGGAGGACATTTTTGTCATCCAACACTGAGACATCTTCACGGTCCTCTAGCCCTGTTCCAGACCAAAAAAACCCCCATTTTGCAAGGCTTTGTTTTTTTCCCCACTCAATTTGCAAATAAACTCTACTATGTCAAATGCAAGTTAGTTATGTCTCATTATGACAACCCAGAAAGTTACCAGTCTTTTCCCTGCCTGCTTGTTGAACTTCCATTACCAAAGACTTCTATAAGATCAACTGTGGCTGTGCATTCCCAGTATCACCTGGTTTGTATAAAATAGAATTTCTGAATATTGTGCATTTGTCAGGAACTGGAAGAAATCAATTTCCTTAAGCTATTATCTTATCCCTTCATCTGGCATGCTACAAAAATAACTCACATGCTAAAAAAGACTGAAGTAAGGTCTTTATTTTTGTCGTAATTACAACAGTTAGAATAATTCCTTTTGAGATAAACTTCAATATATATGCATATGTTGTGGTAAAATATTGAAAGTCTGATACATCAGGGATGCTCTATGCTATTGTACTCCTATGGCTAAAAGAGGTATTTCATTCTGTACTTTGGTGCAGTAATTCTCCCTGAAGTACTTCAGGCCCATAAGATAATTTTTAATTTCTTAGGGTAGCTTGCAGTGTGATATTTGAGACACTGTTCATACAGGGTTTGTACTGAAATGTGCAAGATACTTAGAGGTAGTTCTGAAATGCATATTTCATTTCTATCTGTTATTTTTTATGCTATTATCTGGATTTCCTCCTAGTGTTTCTGCTCCATTGTTGCAAGGAGAATATTTCCAGACGTTTCCATACGGTACTGGTTTGTGTGACTGCTGTCTGTGAGGTGGTGTTTGCATATATTCAGATCTTCTTGACATTGTCCCTTAGCTCTTGAGCAGTCATTTTCTATGAATTGCTGTTTATAGATACTTACCAACAAAAACTGAAGTGGTAAACTACGTCCTTAGACATGCATACAGGTCTGTCCGGGGGTAGGGTTTTTACAGAAGAAAAAGTATTTGTATTTCATCAAATAGAAATCAAAATTGACTGGAGCTATCATACATCAATTGAGGACTATGTTTCTTGCTGGCCAGTTCATGCTAGTGGGTCAAATTCTTCTGTGCTGTGGCTCCTGTGGCTCACCAGCCTGCTTATACAAGAGCTGAAAGTGTGCCAGTGAGCACAGCTAAGCTCTGTTCTTTAAAAAGTTAAACATCTGCCTTCAGATCTTCAGCTAGGCCTTTCCTTTAGACAGGGAGGAAAGACTTTCTTTTTACTTATTAAGTCTTTAATTTTCTTTTCAGAATGGGTTTCTGACACCATCAATAAATGATGTGCAGCAACTTCTTTGGTACCCTTACCAAATACTTGCATAGAAAGGAGGAAAAGCATGTTGCTCTATGCCTGAAAGACTACAAAATGCAATTTCTATAGAATGGGGAATAGTTGTGGGCACTCCAGAGTGCCAGGACTATCTCAAAGTGCACTAGCATAGGGCATCAAGTGTCTCCTTATTGGTAGTAGTTTGCAGGAGACTGTTGGGATAAAAGTAAAGCTCTCTCCAAATATGAAATAACAGAAAATGTGTTTAGCTGTCTCCAGATTTGCCAAGACTAACCTTTGTGTTGAAGAAGGCATGTGGGTGTAGAGAGACGCATGATGTAGTGTAGCTCTGTCTGGAGAACAAAGGTCTGCTTTGGCTCAGGAAGGTATTTGTGTCTTTTAAAGTAACTTAGTTGGGGAGGGGTCTTCCTGGCTAGTTTCTCTAGTTGGTCAAGATCAGTTTTAATTCTTGTGTGCTCTCCAGTGTACATTACCAGCTTTGTAGTGTCTGTGTTCAAAACCACCTATTTTTATCCTACTAAACCACTTACGGGCTGTCTGTTAATGACTTCTTTTATTTAGGTAACTCATGAAAACACTGAGCAGCATCAGACACAGGAACAGACACTGATGACACATCTGTCCATTTGAACAAATCATAACCATTCTTAACTATCAAGCCATTTATAATGATTATTTCAATGTGTTTACTCAGTGTTTTACTGACTCTGTATCGTTTTCTCCTAGACTGTCTCCCTGTATTATTTCTGAGGTCGTGCAAGAGAATGTCGCAAGCTGCGTGGAAGGGAAAGTGTGTGACATCTGCTGTCTCTACCAGTCATGAGGCTTATTACACTGTAGGAGAAAATTTTCAGTTTGATAATGATTTGCTCTTGAGAAATGGAAGTTTGTTGCCTGTCATTCTTTGGTGCTGACAAATAGTTATTTTAACTACCCCCCCTTTCCCCTGGTACTTTTTCAGAGTGTGAAGCTGCTTGGACTCTGTTTTTCTCTTGTATTCTTTTTTCTTTTAGCGACAGTGACAGTTTGGTTTTCTTCTAGCCTTCCTCACTTAGTTCCCCTGAGTTATCAAATATTACCACTTGTGGCTTTGAAGTTTCACTCTTAATATTCTGAGATAAAACTTATAAAGGCAAGCAAATTCTATAATGTGTAATTTATCTAAGTACTCTTTGATATATTCTCTCCCCAGTCTTAAGCTGTTACAAAGCTGTTAAAATTCTTCTGCTCACCTGAATGAAGGTCACCCTTTAGTGGAAGAAAGGCATTAAACTTGTACCTTGTAGAGGTTTTATGATTGGTATTTTTGCCTCTGGACCAATTAGCTGACCAACACTGCAGTAATTTGTTAAGCAGTATAGACTAATAATTTTCATTTAACAGGGAAGAATTCCAGGTTCTGTGAGATATCACAAACTCTTAATAATTCACATAACCATTTGTGTTTGAAGTTTCATCTGTGACAAGCTGAAACCCAAGAGTGAAATGGTGATAGTATATACATCTGATACCAACCACATACTTTGGAAGAAAAACAAAAACCTGTAAAGTCTGAGTAGTTGTAGCATTAGTAATATAAACTTTTTCACTGTAACAGATGCTGCTGAATACTAGATTTTTGGATCCTTATAAAACTGACAGTGCTTGCATGTGTCTGATCTTTCTTAAAAAATATTTAACTTCTGCTCATTTAGCTAGCTCAAAATCTGTCCATTTCAAGGTTCGGAAGTCTTTTTTTAAGTAGGCACTTCTATTCACTTCTGTAAGAGATCTCATATCATAAAAGCCAAGTTCACACTTTTTAGAGGAGACACAACTATACCATTGCTTGCTGTTTTACAATAGCAACAGTTATTATGAGTTCAAATGTAAATTTGCCATATATTTCAGAGTATTCTTCAGTAATTTTGATCAAAAACTTGCTTATGGAATCATAGAATGGTTTAGGTTGAAAAGGCCTTTTAGGTCTTTTTTAAGGCCTTAATTTATGCATTGCTGTCTTTTTTTTTTTTTTTTTTTCCTGGAGATTTGGGGGAAGAGAAACAATTAAAAAAAAGTTTTAAAAAATAAGAAATCAACAATAATAATGTTATTTTTTCCAATAATTTGTTATCTTGTTTGCATTTCTAGAGGTGGGGAAAATTCTGGCTGGTGAAAAAGCTTGCTCTCCTAAAAAGCAATATCCTTCACAATATGATTTAATCCTTTTATGAGAGTTATGCAAGAAGCTTTTAATTTGATTAAAGGTGATGTTTCTGCCCTACACTGTGAATATAAGGTTTGAGTTTCGTGAGCTTCTAACACAGCTTTTCCTGAGCCGTTTTCCTGAGTCATTCTACTTCTATGAATAAAGAAACAAACTTTACTGTCTGTATTTCAGAGAAAGTTGGCCTTTATTGAGCTTCTTATATTAAGAATGAAAAAAAGTAGTATTTTTGTAAGAAATCTAGATGAGAGGAAACCAGAAAAGGAGGGCTCTGTTACCTTCAGTTTTTAAAGGAAGAGGCACTCCTGGAAGATCACTGTGAAATAACGTGTACAGGTGATCATGGTACCACAGTGCAGTGGTGCCACAGCAGTGCAAGTGCTATGGTATCTACAAAGTTTACTTCCACATTCTGAAGTTGTGAAAGCAGTGGTTGCTAGTACTAAAATACCATTATGTTATTAGCATCTGAACGTTAAGGACAAAGTTTTCCAATTTATATCACTGCTTTGCAATAGCTATGCTTTTTACACAGAAAATGCTACACAAAATAAGTATAGACAGCATATTGACTTGTTCAATGTAGATTTATTGGTTGGCATATTTCAGACATTCAGGTTCCACCAAAAATTAATCCTACATAAGCTTCTGCTTATCCTCATTTTTAAGAGCTGATTCTCTGCCCTCTGGATAATGGCATGCGACTGCAATATCCATGCACATGCTGAAGTAACCTTTCCTTCTGTAAAGCATTGCTGAACCCTTTAATTATGGCAACTTTACCTTCAGAAATATCTGTGTATTGGTGATATAAACCAAACCTAAGTGGTTCATAATAGTAAGCTTCATTTTCAGTTGCATTGTGAAGATCTGAGTAACTGTCTAAATCTATTTTCGAACAGTGACCTCATATAGACTAACCTTACTGTTTAGTTTCAGTTGCAATTTCATAAGCTAGTACGGTGCATTGTGAGGTAACTTCACTCAACCTATCTGTGTTTGTGTCCCTTTACTCAAGAAATTAACTTCTTAAGGAATGCTTTCTTCTCTTCCCTATTACCTGGTCTGTAGTGGCTGTTGCTATGATGCAGTTGTCAAGCATGCATGGAATAAATTCAGTGTAAAGCTAGCATCTGTTGCAGAGTCTCCTTTCGGCCTATATACAAGTAGAGGCTATTAGTCCAACAGCAGTCTCACCTGAGATGATAGCAAGGTATGATATGCAGTGAAAAACATTTAGGAATGTTGATGACAACACATCAGGTTTTTCATACGGTTTCATGTAAGTGTAGCATCAAGATGAGATGCGCATTTTAAACATTTCAGTAAAATGCATAGTGAAGTGAAAGAGCTCATTCATTTTAATCATAAATAAAACCTGAGAGTAGTCACTGGGTGACTGTCCAGTTTTGTTGACATGAAGAGCAGACAGTTGCTCGATCAAGATTACCTTAAAAGATTTGTCAGGAGTACATATTCTTACATATGTAAATATTTCTACTGAACAGTATTTGAAATAAATCTGTCTTGATTTATTTATTTGAAGCTACAAAATTCTCTGCAGTTACAACAGTCCACTCAATGAGGGTCTGATTTTAAGTGCGAGAAGGAGATATATAGTCCTTTAATATTAAAGTGCAGAAAAGGGCAAATACAAGCACTTGAGAAAGTACAGACAGCAAATAGGTGAGTGAGTGAGTAAATGTCAAACATCTGCTCTCAGAATAAATTTATTTCTTTGGCCTGTTACACTGAGCATATTTTAATAAGATTGTAAGTGTCCTTAGCTTTTACTTTCCTCATAATGTCTTGAAATGCTGACTGAGGTCCTAAGAATGTGTGGAGCGAAGTAACCCCCAGATGGCAAAGGTTTAATTATAAATATGCTTAGAGCCTAAGGCCATTCTTGTTCATGCTACTAAAGTTGTCTAAATTTACTTTCAAAGAACTTTTGAACTTAACCTGAAAAGGAATGGATCATAGGAAAGATACAAGACTTTCTGAGGCTCTGGATGTTCCAGCAATACCAAGAAAACATTGTAGAAAATGCATCTCTTCCTTTTATTTTTTTTTTTTTTTTTTTTTTTCTGATTAGTTGTATGGCTCTCATGGAGCTTTTCCTAAATTAAGCTTTGGAGCAGACTCAGAAATCTTTTTCTTCAAAATGGATCTTTTTTTCTGCCTTCCTTTAAACCCCATCTTATTTGTTAGAAGTTTATATAAGTGTACTTATCTGCTCTAAATTTGCAGCAAAAGGAAAAGCTTTCGGATTGATCATAGTTGTGAAAATTATGGGTTTGTTGTGAACCAATACTATTTACTTGAGGGAAATTATGGAGATTTGGGGGATTTAATGACAAAATAAGCTTATTTTTAAGAGTGAAAGTATAAAAATAGAAACCTGCAAGAAAAGAGAACAAAAAGATGTGGTTCTGCTCTGAAAACCAGTACTGTGAACAGCATTGTAGATTTTGTACAGACACATAAACATTCTTTTTGTATTTTGTTGAGTCCTGGATTAAATCTCCTCATTTTTATAAAAGAGGTTGTGTGGGGTTTTTTTGTTGTGTTGGTTGGTTGGTTGGTTGGTGTTTTCCTACTCCTCCTAATAGTGCTTGACCAATAATAATGTTTCTTCAGCCTGAACTGAAGCCTCTACTTTGAAGGCACTTGAGAACTAAAGTCAATGGTATTACTCTTATGATTAAAATTAAGCATGGGTGTAGAAGGTGTAATAATTGGTCAGGGTCACACGACACAGTGCAACTCAGGATGTTCGGATAAAATAGTATGAGCTCATTTTCCCTTCAGTTTGCTATTGCATTGCAGAGGAAATGTGTGAAAATCTGCCACGCTTTCACTGAGTCCATAAACCAAGCACAATTTCCATCATCAACACATGGACATGTTGAGTAAAATGATTCTTTGCAAGATAAGTGGCCACAGGTGTCTGCTGTATGTTTAATATTGGTCTGTATGGTGCTACAATGATTAGTAAAATGTAGTGAATAAAATTCATCTTTCACAACAGTGTAATACAGCATAGGAACTTGCATTTTACTGAGGGCAGATGGAGCTCATGTGACTGGTGCACGACTCCTACAGTTAAGGTGCCACTGAAGCAATTGCTAATGTAGCCATCTGATCTGACAGCAAAGTTGGTAGATTCTAGGCCTCTGCTGTGGGAAAAGGTACTTCCATGTAACCTAAAGCACACTTTATTTCAGAAGTGAGTTATTTTTAATTTCTGAACAGCTTTGCATGGTTATCTTTGAAATACATGTCATCTGGAGCTCTTCACCATAGTTTGTGATTTTGCTGACTTGAAATTTAACTGTTTGCTGCTATGCATTATTTTTTTTTCCCTAAGAAGAAAGATAATTTCAATGATTTATGAATTCAAATCCAAGATCTTTAAATAGGCAGGAAAATTAAAAAGTCAGAGTAATTGCAGATGTGTCTTCTGTCAGTAACTGACAGAACGGCAGTTATTTTAGAAAGCTGTATGGAGGAGGGGTGGAGGCTGAGTAGCAGTAGAGGTCCAGAAAATGTGTGATCTGAAACACAGCAGCATTTATATACCTGTCATTCAGAAACCTTATAACTCTACCAAATTTGGATATGGGATCAAAACCAAATGATGAGGTTGCCTACATTTTTCTTTTAATAAAAGGAGAGTAAGATGTGTTGGTAAGTCTTTCCTAACTGAAGTTATGTAAAATCAGTTTTAGTGTTTTTAGAAATAAGGCTCCCTTCCATAATAAGCGATGTCAGCAAATCATATATGAACCAAAGGGTGAGATTAGTCTTAGTTATTTCTACACCATTGTGTGTTTATGTAACAGTGTATATACATTTATGTAGCAGATCTGGAACAGATGTGTTCTGGACTCTCCCGATCCTTTTCCCAAGGGCATTGTTTTCAGCATAATGAAATTTGAGCATAAACTGGAGAAACAGAGATAGTGAATAATTACAGCTCTGTAAAGCCCAAGTCAGTAGTTGCTTGTATGCAGCATCATTTTATAATGCAGTTATTATCATTATCAGAATAAACCAGAATTTTCATTAAAATCTACAGTCATCATGGAACCTTTACAAACTTCACTTACGTCAAGAAGACTTCCCATCCAAAGTCAAATTAACATCAGCACAACAACGACAAAGGTGGACAATTTACATACACTCCACCTCTTGTTCTTTCACCACAATTACAAGAAAAATTGTAAAAATTTTAACCAGTTCTTGGTTGCAAACAACATTTACCCTGGAAAACTTTTTCTTGGTGTGTAGTGCAGGATCATTGAGTAGCAACATCCGCTTTGAAACAGTACAGCATCAGGGCACCCATATGTTGTTACTAACGTGTCCGATCTACCAGCAAAGTGACGACAGAGATAAATGATTCTCATTTGACGTCACTGTTTCGTGAGGGCAGACCTCGGCGGCGCTGGCCAGGGTGCTGAGCCGGCGGGCTGGCGGGGACGGTGCACCGAGAGCGTGGGGCAGTTATGCCAAGGGAGCAGAAGAAAAATCACAGCTGTTGCTAGAGGAAAAAGAAGAAAGAGGCAGGTGTCTCGAATGGAGAAACGGAGAAAATAAAGATTGCCACCTGGTTCCATTAGTTTCTTTTCCTTGTGAGTAAGGATGGCAGTGCTATGCAGAATTAGAAAACTGAAAACTTGTTAAAACTTCTTGGCTAAATAAGTTTAGTTGAATTAAACCACTATTGATCAGGCTTATTACAGAATTGCTGTTATAGTAATTTCAACTATTTCACATCTCCTTGTGGCAGGCAGAAGTTAGTGGGAGCTGGAGATTATAACTAGTAGGAGAGAAAGAGCAAAGAATTACAGGTAATCACCTTCTGAAACGTGTCTACTCTTGTGCTTGCTTTTAAGTGAGAGAACAATTTTTGCTACAGTTTGCTCAAGCTAAATAATAAAATGGCATACCTGAGCCCTTTTCTTCCCTGTCAGTCTAGAAACATTTGATGTCTAATATGCTGACTGGCTCTGCACACCATAGGTAGTTTTCTTTATCCCTCTGCAACATTGATGAGTGGCAAATATGTCAATAGTAAAAAATCCTTTTTTTCCCTTCAACAGAACAGAAATCCTTTCTACCTATGTCTTCCCCATTGCAGACTGAGAAAACTGGTTTTAAAAGTTACGTTTCTGTATGCTGTGCAACATTTGGAGAAGTTCCATCTCATTGCATCTGAACATGCTAGATGGAAAGACAGGTTTGAACATTTTGGTTAAACCTCCTCTAGAAATGTGTCTGCATTTGTGAAGCCTGCACTTAATTTCTCCTGCATGAACGAATTAATGGTCAGCATTATTTTCTGATATCCACCTTTGCAGCCAGGCATCTGTGGTTGAAATCCTCCCCCTTCAAAGGTACTGCAAGTTCCTTTTTTGTTTTTACTAAAAGATATACATGATCAAGGCATTCTGCTCATCTTGCTTTACTGTTGGTAGTGTAGCTATGGACAACTTCCACCTTTATGAAATTCAAACACAATTTATTTCAGTAAGCCACAATGAATTACTCATTTTCTTTAGTTAAAGTTTTGAGAAGCAGAACAATCTTCATGATGTTGTCAAAAGCAAAATCAGTTATAGAAAGTTGATTGTGTTATTAACCTTTCTACACTAGCTGATTTTAATTTTGGTAGTGATAGATTTAATAGTCTTAAACCAGAAAGGCCCCTTAGATCATCTAATGTTTCCTCCCACTTAATCCAGACCATTACATGCCATGGAGTTACCCAGATTTTGAGCCCTGTAGGGCTGAAAAGGTGGACCTTATTTTGTGGTAAGGGAAGTCTCGTAAATGGAATTAAATGGACTAGCAAAACCCAGTTGATAGTATATGCTTCTATGAGATGCTGACTTGTCAGAGTTCTAGTCATCATTTCACCAGTTCAGCAATTTCACTGGTGTTTGAAATGTGGGAATCACAGGTGGTAAGATCAGATTCTGTCCTCCCGGCTTTCACTAAGTGGTGTTGCTGAGTCCTTGCTGAGATTCAATAAATGCAGAGCAGGACATTACTGAGTAAGTGCAAAAGCAGCATAAAATACCCTATTGTTTAATTAAAGGAAGGTTCCTGTTTTAGATGCATACTTATTTCAATACACTATTTTGATGAAAACTCAATTTAACGTTCAATAGGAAAGATTTCCAAAATCCCATGTACTTCATAAAGAAATGATTTAACACTTGCACTTACAACAGATCATAGAATCATAGAATCATAGAAAGGTCTGGGTTGGAAGGCACCCCAAGGATCATAGAGTTCCAACCCCCCTGCCACAGGCAGGGACACCAAGCTCCAGGCCTGGACCTACATGAGGTTCATGCAAATGTACAAATTGAGTAGTTTTGCTTTTCATGAAAATAATTGACAGAGGGTTTGTAACTACTTAGAAAAAATTCTTGTGACATAATTAATGCCAGTTTTCCTTGTGCAGGTGCAAAATATAACTACTGATCTGTATCTAAATCTCAAAAGGCACAGTACCCATAGGGGAAAAAAAACCCCAAAACAAAACAAACAAAAAACCCCCCAACAAACCAAAACCAGAATGAAACAACTTGGGCCCACAACTGCACAAGTCTGTAAAATTCCTGGGATCATCAGCTTGCTGGTGAAATGATCAGATGGAATACAATGGAGTAGTATAACTTAAGTAATTTGTTCATCAAATGTAGGAAAGTGGTAATATGATTTTCTCTGGCTTTGATACCTTGAAATAAAGTTTTGACTTGCAAAATTTTGTTTAGTCTGAAGTTTGGCTCTGAATTTGGAAAAACAAAAGTCAGGCTCAAAGCTCAGAGGTTGGAGCCTTCTTTTGCTGTGGAGTTTGGACTAGCTTTGAGAGAAGCAGCAATGTTTGCAAAGCTGTGAGCTTCCTTTGGAGAAATAGATGGGGAGGTGGACACTGAGCCAGAAATTGTTTATTTACGTTTTATTTTTCTGAGAAAGACACACGATGCCCAAAGAAGGCAGGGAGAAGATTTTCTGTGATGTTTTGTTTCTCTGCCTATAGCAGAACTGAAGCTGGAGAGAGAAACTAGCTAGATTTTTGGGGAACAAAGATGAGGGGTTTTGGGAGAGTGTGAAGATAAAAAAATATTGGGAAATGATGCATTCTAGTGATTAATCAATTCAAGAACTTTGTTTTCATATATCCTGCTACATCAAAAGAACAGAACAGGTGAGTGTTGTTTATAAATTTCACTGTTTAGGTGGCTGGTTGGGAAGGTTTTGAGAAAGTTGAGAAAAGCTGACGTTTTGAAGCTCCAGAATCCTTCTTTGGATCCAACAACTGTTCTGGAGAAAAAGGAAAGAAGAAAAAAAAAAAAAAAAGAAAGTCAACATTACCACTTTGTAGAAGGTTCACCCTGTTCTATGGATAAATGTTAATCCATTAATTTAACTGTGGTGATATTCTACCCAAAAAGTGCAACAAGAGGTGATGAAAGAAATCATTTTTTTTGTGAAGAGAAGCAGAATAGCTAAGACCTGTATAATCACACTCGGTCTCCCACAGGATTCTCGAAATCCACTCTCCATTTTTATACAGGGTTTCCATAAGAATGGTCTTTTATCTTTTACCTTTCTCTGAAGGTTTTTTTTTTTTTTTTTTAAATAATTTCATCTACCAATGCATACTCAGTCATCATTTCAGTGTTGAATCAAAGTTCTGACTCCTTACTCTGTGCATTGCCTCCTGCCCCTATAGCTGGCATGTCCTTATGATGAACTGAAGCTGTTCATGTTTTTTCTGGTTTTTATTGATTATTCCTTTCCTGGTCACATCACATTCTCCCCATCCCTTGGGCCTTTTGAACTCTTCCAAGGGTGGGTTTTGTTTTGGTTTGGTTTGGTTTGGTTTTTTATCATGTTCTATTTAGTCTTACAGTTATCACTTTTATCTTAGTTATTTTAGTGTTGTTTTTTTTTCACTTGGCAATGCAGTTTTGTCTTTCTCATTTCTGCACAGAATACTATTGTAACGGCTAAAGCAAAAGACCAAAAAGATGATCATGTTATCCTTCTTTTGTGCCTGCTTTTGCTGGCTTGTTTTTACTTTTAAGAACCTTTGTTGCTCAGTCTTAGCCAGTAGGATGTCAGCTTATGCTTCTGATTGCCATGTGACACCAGACTTCTTTGCCTGCTTGTTTGGTGTCTAATCAGTTACCCTCATGGTTTTCTATCTAAAATGAAAAGATACAAAAAAATTTCTAACAGCTCTCTCAGTTCCTTTCTTAGCCAAATTGATATTGCTCTGAGACTGGCCTCCAGTCATTTTATTACTCTTCCTCATGAGCTCTTCATTACTTTATGGTCTTCTTCACCTTTTATCTGAAGGTGTGAGGAGGTGTCAGTTCTTCTAAGAAGTCAGTACAAAAGACATGAACACTCAAAGCAGATGAAGAAAAGAAATGGTAGAAAAAGTGTTCGCTGTCCCTTCTGGTACTGGGTAACCTGGTGTAGGTGGCATCAGGCAAGAAACTTCATGCTGATCATGGCATGCTGCTCCTATCTGGTGCAGTTCAACAACTTCACTGTTCTTCATGTTTTTACAGCATACCACGTAAGCAAAGCAATGAGTGTTTTTACCTGTACAATACCAAACATGCTAAGTTCACTGATGTGCCAAGATTCACTGACAGTGTTAGGCTCTTGCACCTCTCCATAGGAACCTGCTCTTACAAGCAGTACATAGAAGTAGCATTGTTAAAGTCAGCCCATACCAATGCCAGTGTATATGTTGAGGTTATAGCAGTCACTCATGCCAACACATGGGTCTTCACAGTGAGGGCTTATAGGATCATAGAATCATTTATGTTGGAAGAGACCTTTAAGATCATTGAGTCCAACCATTAACTTATCACTACCAAGTCCACCACTAAACCATGTCCCTAAGCGCCCTGTCTAAACATCTTCTAAGTACCTCCAGGGATGGTGACTCCACCACTTCCCTGGGCAGCCTCTTTCAGTGCCTGACAACCCTTTCAGTAAAAAATGTTTCCTAAAAATAAGTTTCCTTATGGTTTCCTAAAAAAATTGTTTCCTTATGGTTAAACTCTGCTCAGATTCTGCTTGAAATCACTATTTACTCATTACAGTATCTTTTGCAGTAGCCTACTATACATTGGCTGGGTGAGTTCACCTCCTGTGGGGTAGGGACTGTCAAGCTGTGTATATGCAATATGCATTCAAAACACTTTTAACTATGGCAGTGTAAGGCACTATATATATAGCAATACAACACTCTTGTGGCACTTAGAATGTATGAGAACGAATTACCTGTGCTGCAGCCTTTGAGAAGACCCTCAGGAGAGTTAACTGATGATAAAGAGAGGATAAAATCAGCCACCCCTGAAGTTCATTGCAAAACTGCAGCTTTTAGCATATTTGGGGAAAGAAGTCTGAAAGCGAGGATGTCAGCTGAGAAGGAGTGTTACAGATTGGTTTCTCAGCTGTGCAATTCTTCCTTCTAACTTCACACAGCATCTTGCATCCTAAATCTGAGGTCTACTTGAGTGGGCTTGAGGTTAGAGACAAACTTTTCACATGTTGTTCTCAATTGTTAAGCAAAATATAGCAAGCGTTCTTACACAAACAGTATCAATGTGAGGTGGCTTTGGAGCTCTTCTTTGTCCACTGGAGTTGCTTACCTTTCTCCATTTTCACTCAGAGCAAACATTTTCTGAGCACTCATTAGAATAAAATCTGCTTTCTTTCTCTAATGCTTATCTGATTGCAAAATTTGCTAATGTCCAAATGATCAGTTTCACCTGGCAGCCTCAAAGTCAGTTATTGTTTCCAGATCCAATATACTGGGCATTGCAAGATTAAAAGCACCTTATCTTCAGAAATACATTTTTACACTTCAAACTATGTCCTTTTTTTTTTTTTTTTTTTTTTCTTCCTTTTCCTAGCAGTAAAAATGGGAACATCATCCTAGAGGTGTGAAATCCTTCCAGTACTCATAGAATAAACACTAAATGCTTCTTGCTTTTGCATATGCAGATGATGCAGAGAGGAAATCTCAAAGTGTTGACAGAGAAATTTAAACTTCAAAGTTGTTTATGTCATTCTAAACCAATTATTATTACAGCGCTTAGGTGGCAGAATCTTAAGGATCTGAATATCTGTGTATTGGGATCTGAGCAAAAACATTTATTGGCAAGCTAGGGCAGCTCTCAAGAGAGGAAAAGAATTTGATAGTTGCCATCATAGTTTGAGTTTATTCCATTAATGCTGGCGAGGGGGAAACATATCCATGCCCCTATGGGTCTTAATGTGTGACTCTACAATTGAGGTGAGTTGTATTCTTTTTCAAGTATATTTTGCATTTGGGATATTTTGCATATACACAGCTTTGCCCATTAATGTTTATTTTGCTCTTGCACACTGATACAACTTGTAGTGTCAGTTGCTCTACTCTTGGTTATTAACACCTATCTATACATTCAAATAATTTTCATTCTTTCCATATTAGAATCATAGAATCATAGAATTGTCAAGGTTGGATTAGGATATATTTTGTTTCTTCTAATCTCCCTCTGAGACTTATCGACTGCCGGGTTGACACAACTATTTCTGATGCTAACCCATTTGTATTTGCATAACCTTGAGAGAAAATTTTTACAATCCAAAGCTAAAGCTGACAGAACTAAATCTGGTCAAGGGCAACAAGAAAAGCTCCTACAGGTACATTGGAGATAAAATGAAGACTGGGGGAAATGTGGGCCCTTTCCGAAAGAAAATGGGAGACCTGGCTACTTGGAACATGGAGAAGGCTGAGATACCTAGTGACTTTTTTGCCTCTGCCTTCACCGACAAGTGCTCTAGCCACACTGCCCAAGTTGCAGAAGGCAAGAGCAGGGACTGGGAGAATGAAGAACCGCCCACTGTAGGACAAGATAAAGTTTGAGACCATCTAAGGAGCCTGAAGGTGCACAAGTCCATGGGACCTGATGAGATGCATCCATGGGTGCTGATGGAACTGGCAGATGAAGTTGCTAAGCCACTATCCATCATGTTTGAGAAATGGCATTCCACTGACTGGAAAAGAGGAAACATAACTCCCATTTCTAAAAAGGGAAAAAAAGGAAGACCTGCGCAACTTCAGGCTAGTCAATCTTGCCTCTGCACCTGGTAAGTTCATGGAGAAGATCCTCCTGTAAATTACGCTAAGGCACATGGAAAATAAGGAGGTGACTGGTGACAGCCAACATGGCTTTGCCAAGGGCAAATCATGCCTCACAAATTTGGGGGCCTCTACAATGGTGTTACAGGTTGGTGGATAAGGGCAGAGCAACTGATGTTATCTCCCTGGACTTGTGCAAAGCATTTGACACAGTCTCGGATAACATCCTTGTCCCTGAATTGGAGACACATGGATTTGATGGTGAATAAGGGATTGGCTGTGTGGTTGCACTCGAGTTGTGGTCGATGGCTCAATGTCCAAGTGGAGACCAGTGATGAATGGCGTTCCTCAGTGGTCAGTATTGGGACTGGCTCTGTTTAACATCTGTGGTGACATGGACAGTGGGACGGAGTGCACCCTCAGCAAGTTTGCTGATGACACCAAGCTGTGTGGTGCAGTCAACACACTGGAGGGAAGGGATGCCATCCAGAGAGACCTTGACAAAATTGAGAGTTGGGCTAGTGCGAACCTCAGGAAGTTCAACAAGGCCAAGTGCAAGGTCTTACACCTGGGTCAGGGCAATCCCAAGCACAAATACAGGCTGGATGGAGAATGGATTGAGAGCAGCCCTGTGGAGAAAGAGGGTGTTGGTTGATGAGAAACTCAGCATGACCTGGCATTGTACGTTTGCAGGCCAGAAAGCCAATCACATCCTGAGCTGCATTAAAAGAAGCATGACCAGCAGGCTAAGGGAGATGATTCCCTCCTATTATTCCGCTCTCATGAGACCCCACCTGGAGCACTGCTTTCAACTTTGGGGCTCCCAACACAAGAAGGACATGTACCTGTTGGAGCAAGTCCAGAGCAGGGCCATGAAGATGATCAGAGGGTTGGAGCACCTCTCCTATGAAGACAGGCCGAGAGAGTTGGGGTTGTTCTGTCTGGAGAAGAGAAGGCTCCAGGGATACCTTCTAGCAGCCTGCCAGTACCTAAAGGGAGCCTACAAGAAAGATGGAGGGGGACATTTTACAAGGGCATATAGTGATAGGACAAGGGGTAATGGCCTTAAATTCGAAGGGGGTAGATTTAGAGTAGACATTAGGAAGAAATTATTTCCTCTGAGGGTGGTGAGACACTGGAACAGGCTGCCCAGGGAAGTTATTGATGTCCCCTCCCTGAAAGTGTTCAAGACCAGGTTGGATCGGGCTTTGAGCAACCTGGTCTTGTGGGAGGTGTCCCTGTCCATGGCAGGGAGGTTGGAACTAGATGTTCTTTAAGGTCACTTCCAACCCAAACCATTCATTGATGCCTGATTTGTATATTTCCTCAGTGTTAATAATTGTCTCTATTTATTACAGTCTCTGTGTGCCCACATCCATAATAGATGAATGGAAATAAAACAATAAAATGACAACTATCTTCCTTCTCAGACAACCTCACTGCATAAAAATAATCTTAAGGGAAAGTTAAGTTAACAGTTAAACCCCATCCTGTTGGTGGGAAGTATCAAACCCTGCCATTCTTACTTTTGCGACTACTTCATGACATTATTTCTGTAAAAGTTGCATTTTATGAAAAATGAAGTTGATTTTTGAGATTTTTTTTTTCTGTGATGATTTTGCACACTGTTGGCTTTTGTTGAGTTTGTGGTGGGGTTTTTCTGTTAGTTTTTGGTTTTGTTTTTTTTTTTCTTTTTTCCATGCAGGCTGCCATGGCAGTTTGGATCCTTGCAAAGTATCACTATTCACAGCTTTTGAAACTACAGAACATGCTAATTAACCCCATGGCTCCCTGCATGGTCTGGTTCTCTGCCTGCTGCATAAAACGATTGTGGTTTCCTATGGATGCTGCGTTGTAGTTACCTGATCTGATACAGTGTTGGTAGACTTAAACATACCATGAGTTCATATGATTTTAATCCTGGCCAGGACCATGTTTTCTGTGCTGTAAGGGTTGCTAAGCAGAATACATATTTTGATTGCCAAAATATGTATTAACTTTCTGTTATACTTTTGTTTCATATTGTCATGTGAGAAGACACCATCCAAAAATGTATTGTCAGATCTACTTGTGATTAAAAAACTATAGATAGGTTTTTGAGAAAGAAAAAACAGAAAGATGTTTTGAGCCTTTAAAAGCCCATGGGTGATGTGAACTTCTGGAGGACTGATGTGCAAAACACACAGAAGCATTTAGCATCTTGAAAAATCAGTCATTATCAGATTTTCTCCCTATGTTGTCATTAGTCATTGATAGATATACAATCCCATATTGTCCATCTTCTTCATAAAATAAATTTAGAGTGTTTTAAAGCTTTGTGAGGTGGCTTGGAAGTAGTTGGCTCAGAGAACTGGCAATGTGATATCAGTCCTGTTAGCTTTAAATTCTTAATTACATCCGGCTGAGTTCTGGGAGTACTTGGAAGTGCTAATTAGCTGGTGCTTTTTTTTCTTTTTTTTTTTTCTTTTTTTTAAAATATTCCTCTGCCTTTTCAGTCTAGTTTCCTTCATGAGAGCTAAACTTCAGTGAAAAATATTAAATATATTAAAAATTAGATTTGATGGACTTAATGCCAGTAAGTTCATGTCTTTTGATGGGACCCCAGAACTGGACCCAGCACTACACGTGTCTTACTAGTGCTGAAAAGAGAGAATAGAGCACATCCCTTGACCTGCTGGCCATGCTCTTCATAATGCAGCCCGGAATGCCTGGGCCCCCATGCCAAGGACACTCATTCCAAAAGTTAGGCTTTGGATGTCCCCTGACAGTGTTGTTATCAGTATTTTTAAATTATGGCATTTATTTCTTTCTCATGTTTGAAGCAGTTCCCCACCAGTGAAACCAACCTACTGAACACCTGACTGAATCAGAATCCTACACCTAGTTCTATGTTCTAGTTGGCAGTTGTCTTCAGCAAGATACATTGTGTGAGGATAAGAGATTGTCATATCCGAGCAATTCAGCTTCGTAGGAAGATGCTCTTTAAGAGACTTTTGAAACTTTGCAAATTTACCTTGTAATATGGGAAAAAGACAGAAACACTGAACCAGCAAATTAAAACAGTTGATGTCCCTATTATAGAAGAGTGAAGTCAAAGTATCTTAATTGTTAGTTGTTATTCATTCAGTATAATTTAAGGGATACATTATGACAAGAGAATGCGATTGTTGCTGTTTGTTTTGTTTCAGCTGGTTGTTTCATACATATTTGTATATTCAAGGAGATGTTTTGCCCAAAGAAAAGTTGGCTGGTGTAGCCACAGCTTTTACTTAGTGGCCTAAGTGCACATGATGTGTTACAGACTGAAAAAAATAATCTGAAATAAAGTAGGAGTGCTACGGATGATTGAAACTACAATGAGTGACCACATGGAGGAATGGAGAAACTACCTTATTAATTAGCAAAACAAAACCAAGTAGGCATTAAAGCAGGTTCTGTATTTCGCTGCTTGGTGTTCTCAATGGGAATATGGGAATGTTGTTTCCTAAGTGTCATTTAATCCAGTCATGAATGTTTCTTGCTTTCAAAATAGGGATACAACATGCCACTACCATTTTCTAATGCATCTTGACAGTGAATTTAGTGCTGTTCTCAGCCAATAGCATTTTTTCCCTCAAAAAAAAATCCATTTTTTTTTCTTTTGACTACACAAGTTGGAGGAGCTGAACAGAACTCTGTAGAGTGTTCATGATTTCCAATTGTAGTATTGCATATGAAATGTAGCCAGAGAGTTTAGATGATGATATGTGCCTGTGGGACTCAGCATTTCTGAACAGATTTGTATTTTACATAAACATGAAGTCAGAATTTATATACGAGCATGTCTGTATTGTATTTTGTTTGCAAGCTCTCTTAGCATCCAAGATGCTTATATATAGAGCTTAGGTATATGTGAAAGTATATGCTACAATTTCTTTCAGTGAGAATTTCACTGTGTTTTTAAGGTCAGAAAGCATCAATGTACTAATTGAATCTAATCACCTGTGTAGGATACGTCACAGAGTTTCACCAAAGCTTTCTTTGTTTAATGCAATAACATGTGATGGGACTATGGAGTATCTCCTAGAAAGGTGGAAATAAAATATTCTGCAATGGAAGTGGAATGGAATGGGAGAGGTTTCTTTGAACTGGAATGAAAAATCTTACGTCAGGATAGGTTGTTAGTCAAATTAGCTTCATGCCTAGATGGGAATATCTTATTGTGCTTTTCATGAGTATAATTATTTATGTGACTTTTACTTTACATTGATATGTATAGCACAAATCCAAGAACATTAATGCTGTACAAAGCAGTCTGTAACAAGGAAGCCAGTCTCTGCCCCAGGGAAATTCCCTGTCCACTGCAAAGGCAAAACCCACAGGCACATAGACCAAGCAGGCAGAGTGTGGGTGGTTTGAGACTGTGAGCTCTGAGTACAAGTCAGCTGGGATGGCCCTAATGCATTTCAGGAAAAACAAACAAACAAATAAACAAACTAACCCAAAACCCAAAAGCTGTGGCTTATGTATGCAATTTGAGAAGTTCTGAATTTCTACTGGTCAGTGATAGTTCCGCTTATATGTTTTTGTGTTGCGTTGCTGCTCTTTTTGGTTTTGGTCTTCTGTACCTTGACTGCCATAGACCAGGGAATTTGAAAATAATGTGTTTTGCTGCTTCTGTGAGATGGAAGGCAGCATGTACAACAAAGTCTGTAGGTACTATGGCAGTAAACATAGGGAAGTATTTTGTGAAACAAATAAATATTAGAAGAAAGAACAGGAACAGTAGTATAAAATGAATTTTATCATAAAGCTGTTGCCTGTGCTCAGTTTTCACTTTGAGTTTTGCTTTCTTCTAGTTGTAGCAGTGTATTATCAACACTTGACTTCACTGAGCTCCTCTGGCCTCAGGACTGCAAGAGGAGAAAGGAACAAAGGTGATAGACTCCAGGCCATGTTTGTCATCTAATATGGTGGCTCATTTGGCCAATGACTTAATGTTAAACTAGGTTAAATTGGACTAACATTATTACTAGGTCACCTCCAATAGGTGGTGTTAGGGGATGTTTATGGTTACCTCAAAATATGCATCATCTGCTCCAAAGGTGTGATGCAGAACCATTTAAATTCAGGGATTCCTGTGCCAAGAAGCGGAAACACATAGGCAAGCTGTGTAGCTGCCAGAGTGGAGCTGTCAGAAAACCTGACTCAGTGAATGTTAGAATTATGGAAAGAACATAGCCCAGCACGAGTGTCTTACTTGGGCTGTTCTTAACCTCAGTCTTGTTTTTACAGGCTGTGGAAATTTAGCATGCCTCGGACTTGCTTAAGGTTTCTGTTTTCTTGTTTCCATCCCCTGCCCACCCACCCCACCCTATCCCCTTCCCCCCAGGTCATGGCCTCCAGCAGTCTATTCTACATGATGCTGTCTTTTGGACCAAGTGGCCCTGAATTTCTACAGTTCTCCTGGTTAATTGTCCTAGTGCTTGTTCCTATCTCTTCCATTTCTGGATACTTTCACCAAGTACACCCACACTGCCATGAATGTCAGCCAAACATAATTTTAAAACCTTTTTTGAAAATCAATATACAAGCTTTAATTTTAAGATCATAAGACAGTGCAGTGTATTAAAACCAGAAACTATACATTTATATTCTTCAGTCAGACTCAGTTGCAAGGGACTGCTGACATGTTATTCAGCAGTTTCAATTCTAGGGTAAAGGAAAGTCTCTTGAAAGTCATTCTTATGTTCCATCTTTAAAAGAGTAAATGGCACCATGGAGTCTTATTTCTAGAGCAATTAAGGTTAATAAGTCTGTGCTTATAGTTAGCAGTTTTGGTTGACTTTTCCACATTCTTCCTGAAAAACATTTGTGTAATTGGAGATTTAGGATCATCTCATCTTCTCCAGATATTCCTGTAACATCAAGATACAAGTTTTGACTTCCACAACTGAAATGAAGCTACCAGTCCTTTCTAACTTCAAGTACAAGACTAATTTCCAAACCTGAAGCTCAGTCTTTTGTTCATCAGCTGTCATCTGGAGCAATAAACTATAGCATAAAAGAAGTGATAAAAGATTTGTTCTGGAAAAGACTTCTTGTGTCTCAGTCCAATGCTGTACCAGTTTTTGCAGTCTCATTTTTATAACCCTTTTCATATGTCAGTCACATACCATTTTAAAACAGGTTCAGTTTTTTGTCATTTGTTTCTATTAGAAGCTTGTTCAAAACCTGATTCCTCTGGTGATTAAATCTGCGTAATTTTTGATGTAAATGTTATTGGAGTCTCTTTATACACCTTGGCTTTTGAAGCAGACGCCAGATTTATCTCAGATGGTTCTTTTTAACTGTGGTGTAGAAACTGAAAACCAGTCTTGAAAGATGGGTGAGTTGACCTTAGTGCCAGGTGCCCACCAAGCTGCTCTATCACTCTCCTTCGTCAGCAGGATGAGAGGAGGAAAAATACATTGAAAAGCTCATGAGCTGAGGTAAGTACAGGGAGATCACTTACCAGTTACTGTCACAGGCCAAACAAACTTGACTGGGGAAATTAATTTTACTTATTGCCAATTAACAAGAGATTAGGATGGTGAGAAAGAAGAACAAATCTAAAAACCACCTTCCTTCCACCCCTCCTATCTTCAAAGGCTTCAAGGGCTGTGGTCTGTTCATAAAGCTTTGTCTCTGACACTTCTTCCTACTCACAATCTTCCCCTGCTCCGGCATAGAGTTCCTCCCATGAGAGACCTTCTCAACCTTCTTCAACATGGGTCCTTCCCACGGGCTGCAGTTCTTCAAGAACTGCTCCAGCATGAGTCCTCTCCCCAGAGTGCAGTCCTTCAGGAATGGACTGCTCCAGTGTGGGTCACGGGTCCTACCAGAAAACCTGCTTCAGCCTGGGCTCCTCTCTCCATGGGTCCACAGGTCCTGCTAGGAGCCTGCTCCAGTTCAGTCTGCCCATGGGGTCACAGCCACCTTCAGGCATCCACCTGCCCCATCGTGGGGTCCTCCACAGGCTGCAGGTGGGTCTCTGCTGCACCGTGGGCCTCCATGGGCTACAGGGGGTCAGCCTGCCTAACCATGTTCTTCATCATGGGCTGCAAGGGAACCTCCTCCAGTGGAGCACCTCCTCCCGCTCCTTCTTCACTTGACCTTGAGCTTTGATTTCTCCTGGTTTCAAAGAACCAGTCTTGCTGATCAGAGTAGTTTCTCAGCAGGTGTTTTTTCCTATGTGACAAAGTTTTTTAAAAAAAGCCTTTAGCAAAACAAAATCAACCCAATAAAAGTCTTAGTTGCTTCTGTTACCTTGCTGGAAAAACACAAAATGCATGCAGAAATGTTTAGAGCTTTAAAATTATAAAAATATAGAGAGTAACATGTGTTTAGCACATCAATGAAATATTTTGAAACTTTATATTTGAAATTATGGATGATAAATGCCTTTTGATGACATGCATGCAATTAACACAGTATTTGTACATAAATAATTTGAGTCAAACTTTTGGGTTCTGAGGGTCAGTAGTGACTATGGAAATACTGTAAAAATTAGTGCAGAAAAGCTATTACTGAAATGACTGAGCCTAACATAATTGAAAGTAAGCTTGTATTTCCACTGAACGAGAGTTATTGCAAGGCACAGACCTTAGGCAATAGTAGAGGTCTATTTCTTCTTTCTTAGGCAACACTGTTTAAAGGAAAAGAGCCTGAAAAAAATGTCAGCTTTCTACCAGTGCCAAGAAATTGTATTTTTTTTGTTATTGGCCTAGAAAAAAATCTTCCAGAATTGCAGGGTATATAGAAACAAAAGAAACATTTGACCTTTGCCTGAAAACACAGCAGAACTCAGGCCTCAGCTAATGAGTTGCTGTGCAGTTAGAACCTTCTCTCAGTCATAAGAAATGCAAACAATCTAAATAAGGATTCATTCTACTTTTTTTGAATTTGTTGTATTTGAAACAGATATAAGCCACCGAATTAAAAGATTAACTCTCCTTTTATTTCTTGGCTGCCTGGTGACATCAACAAGAAATTGTCATAATAAATTAATTACAGTTCAGTGAAAGATGAGAGAATCTTAAATAAGTTTGGGGGAAAAAGTGTAGTGTACTTGAATATAAATGATCCATAGCAAGGTTGGTCAGTTTTGTTACCCTCTTAGCATGATTAAAAAATAGGTATTTAATTTGGAGTCTCAGGATCCGTGTGACTGAAGAATGATCAGAAACACATGCTTGGATTTAATTTAGAAATGCACAGCCAAGTGCTGGATTCTCAGTTTTCCTCTTCTTTCAATTTTCTGAGTGCAGAGAAAAATGGAAAACATATGCCACATCTCTTAAATTGGTTAATTCGTTGCTCACCACTTCAGATACATTTTCCAATTGTTTTGCAAATTCTTGTCTGAAACAGGGACGTGGTGTGAGGTTGGAGACTTCATCCATCCAAATTTTCATGGTGTTCTGCCAACCCATATAAATCTATGTCCCTGATGAAATTTTCACCTAAAACCTGTCTGCCTGAGATATGCACAGAATTGAAAACATGATAGATAAAAGGTTGCAGAGTCTAATCAGTCACCTAATTAGTGGTGAACAGCATTAATTTTTTAAAAAAAATGCTTTCTGATGATCTGTTTCACTCTTGCAGTCAAATATAAGAGAGTGGTTGTAAGAAAAACCCTCTAAAATGGTAGCTACTGTAACTCAAATACCTTTTGTTGTTGTTGTAATGGGAAAAACATGAAGAAGACAATCAAGTACAATTGATTACCATGTAGAATACTATTTTCTTTTTAAAATGGATCCAGAAGCTACAGGGAAAACAGTCTGACAGCTAACCTCTTCAGTCCAGATCATTTACTAAAGACAGAAACATGCATTTAAATGGCTAGGTGTCAAGTTTGAAAAAAACAGGAAATATTTAGAGGATACCTATTACGGGTGTAAGAAAGAAATACAACAAGGCTGCTTTTCTATATAGCAAGCAAACACAGGTCTTCGTATAAAAATTTCCCTAGCCCATTAATTTCTTAAAAGGCTGATGTCATTAAATGGCTGATTGCCATCCTTTTCCATTTTATTGACATGGTCATCATGAGGAATTCAGTAAGCAGCAAAAGTGTGCACTCTACCAAAATCTTTTCTGTATCCTTTTTCACACATCAGTTTAATAACAAAAACTTGTTAAAAGAATTTGTTCCTAAGAGAAAGTGATTTGGAAAGGAGAAGGTTGGTAAAAATACAATGCTTCTTCCCTATGTGGAGGTAGCGGAGGAGTTGACTCAAGTCTGTGAACTCAGTTACAGAAAAGAATTCAGTGACTGGCAAAATAATCCTGTGTCTATTTAGGTAACAGAGACCCACAAGCAGAGTATGAAAAACAAATAATAGCGGTAGTATTTTTTAGCTGATTCATACATACCTGGTGAAATGATATGTGCACTAAAAGCATTTTAAAGAATTCTGATGTTTTTCTCCTTATCTAGCTTGGGGAAAAAGGTACGTTGCTCAAGTCGAAAGCTTTGTCTTGTGTGGGATAAATAGAGTTAAGAAAGTAAAATAGATTGTCAGAAAAAAACCACAGGTCATCCCCTTTTCTCAGGAAGTGGTTACACATAATTTTGGTGGTATAACAAGAACATACACTGTGAATTATATTGTGTATATTTTTAAATTTCAATTTTTGATTTTTCGTAAATTGTAATACATGGTTGGGAAAGAGGTGGAGCAATTTAAAAGGTTTCTGTGCAACAGGTTGCAATCTCTGTTAGTAGTTTAATGGACTAATTTTATACATTCCTCTGTTCTTCTAAAAACAGATTAGGCTTATCTAGGTGTAGTTCATGATGTTTAACAAATGACAATTTTTCTGACCTGCTTTTTTTTCTGTCCTGATATGGAGTATATTCACTCCATAAAAAGTGAGAGATATGCTTTATCCAGTTGTTGTGTAATGTCAGCGCCATTTTTCAAAATTCATGGCAATTAATAGTGAATCTTCTACTGTAAAAATAAACTCAGTTGGTTTTTTCTTCTTTAAAGTAACAAGATTTGAACAGTACATAGCTTTATTTCAGCCATTGCTTGTAGAAACCCTGTCACATGCTGCCAGGATTTGTGCAGGACCATTAGATCCTCCTGTCTTCTCATCACGCCAAGAGTCACTGGTAGCTACTGTAAGATTTATTCTTTCATTACCATGGCGGGAAAGCTGTAGCTGATCAATAACAACAAAAGCAATAGTAAAAGCAGTTGCCTTTTTATTCAAATGTTAAGGGATGTACTGCAAGTGTGCTTGAAACTAAACGATATGGTTGACATAAATAGCTGACATTTACAGAATGCCAGTAGGTTGGTAAAGACAGTGCAAGAGGGTAAAGTTTACTTACTAAATCTATTGTTAGTAGTGGGAGATTCTTTAAGGATGGTGTTTTTTCAGGTTTGTTCAGGCATATCTGCTTTAAAGAAATTTGTTCACTTTAAGTTAGCCACAGTAGCATCTGTGAGACCAGAGACTGACAGGTTGCACAACAGAGGTGTGTACAATTGGCACAGCCCGTTTAGACCATGTTTTAATGAAAGTGTCATGAATCATGCTCACACACAAGCATAGGGTTTGATACTTTAGCTTGATGCAGGTGCCACAGATGACATATTTTGTGTGGATTTTTTCCCTCGATTGCTGAATGTATAATGTTTGAAATGGCATTGGGTGTAACAAGTCTATAGCACTGTTTTTTCACACCACTTTTGGTGCTGCTTTGAGCTGTAAAAAATTAGCATCACAGTTAATTCAGTTTTGCAATTTTTGCATCTTCTCTAAGATATTAATGATTGGCATAAGCTGGAAAAGAGGAAGAAGAAAGAAGAACTTAAGGTATTGCCTATTCTTCACGTCTTTCCTGTACTATTCTTCATTTTCTAAGCTTGAAAAGCAGTACAGTTGTTCCCCGGAAACTTTGATTGCAGTTTTTCTTCTGGCTCTTGTTCTCTGCTCTACATTTTTGTCATCACATGTTCCATTTCTGCAAATTCTGAAACCATAAGCCTATCTATATATTTTCTATGTGCTGCTCCTATTCTGAAGTCCTTTGTCTCACTTCCTTTCTTACTATCCAACTCTTCACTTGGCATGTCTCCTGGCCCACTCTGCACGCTCCTACCACCCGCTCCTCTCACCAACTTGTCTTCATTTGCCTGTCCTCTCGCTTCAGCATGCTTCCCTTCTCGACTTCCCTCTGCATCTCACCATCTCTCCTGTCTCGTTTCCAGATATACAGATATAGATACATGTATGCATGTCCTTCTCTGTTTCCCCATCTGGGATGTCTTCTCTTTTAATTTGAAGGCCTGCGCTCCCCATGTTCTTTCTTCTTCTACTTTGGGTGGTGGTGTGCTATGGGGAACTTCCCTGGTGGATGCTCCACCACACAAGGTAGCTGCTTTCTCAGCATGGATACATCACACATGTTGGTCTGCACTGGTTGGGATGGGAAGTGAGGAGGCGGAGGATAGAGAGGTGCATGAATTTTTTTGGTATTGGCTATATCAGGAGAGTATCAAACACTTCCCTGAGAGAGACATGGAAAGCCTCTGGTTCATGAAGGAAGGGCATCATGGTGGCTGCTGCTGATTAGAGTCTCAAGAAGAGACTGCCATGATCTTCATTCACCAGGTCATTGCTATATAGGCTGTGATACTTAGAAAGGGTAGGAGTAATTTCTCCTAACCACAGACAGTTGCTATTATAGTTTCCTATATAAAGCTTCCTTGGTGATCAGAGTTAAAACACTTTCAAGGGCATGTTTTGCCTGACCTGTTCCAAATGTCCTTAGAGTGGAATGAATCATTTTCCAGAATGGCCCATTTCTCCCTGTTAACTGCAAACGGAATTTAGATGACTATTGGGGAAGTAAATACCAACATTTGATCAGATGAGTTTTGCTCACTGTTTTTGTACAGACTGAGATGGAAAGAAGAAAATTGTATTGAGTCAGACAAGTAATTTGATGGTTCACAAAAGGTATTCAGCACTTCAGCATCACAGACTGTTACACAAATGGGGAGATAAAGCCAAGGTAGTGCAAGACTGTGCTAATGAGGCATCTGATGAGTCTGCTAATAAGGAAGAATTACTCGAAGTCCTGTGTTTTAACAAGAGCTGATGTAAATATTGTGGGGAGTGAAAATTAGCCAGAGTAGTTTAATACTTAATGTCTTAGTTGCCGGTCTTACTTTGCAATAACACTTCTCTCTAAATTCCCTTGAACTGACATCGTTTGCTTTTTGCTCCTTTTTTCTTTTTTTTTTTTTCCCTCTCTATAGAGAACTAATACATTGGGTGCACTTGACAATCCTCCTCTGGGTTTGGCTAGGAAGAAAATATATCTGAAAAGAACCCGTCAAACTTTGAAGCTATTGCATTGACACTTGTGAAGGTTTTAACTGGTCTGTCAGAATGCATTGTGCTGATGGCTGGCATCGTATGTACTTTGGCCAAATTCTTCCTTATTGTATAACCTGTTCAGTCCCTTTAACTCAATAAGAAGATGAAGAGTCAGTTTGTTCTGAGACTAAGATATGCTGGAGAAGTAAAGGCTTTAAAAAATCAGTAGGACAGCCAATTTTTTAAGTGTTGCCATATGCTTAACTTTTTCTACTGCTCAGTGAAATGGTATTTATAAGGAAACCTTAGGCATTTTCGTCATACACTCAGATCATGTTAACGGATGTCGTATCTGAAGAAAGAACTGAAAGACTTTTTTTCAGCAAGGTCGGTATATTTAATAAGCTATTACCTCTTCCTGCAAAGCTTGTCAGTTTTGACTGTCATGGCTAAAATATTATTCCTCTTACAATTACTGTACAGAATATGATGTTCACTTTGTTATATGAACATTACTTGAAATAACTATGATGTCTTTTTTTTTCTTTTTTTTTTTTTTTTTGACTCATGCATAGATTTCTGAAATGGAATCAGAACAGCAATTTCATCATAGTGCTGTGTAGCACTGCAGGAATAGTTGAGTAAATTGAAATAATTTCAAATTACTGATGTCTACTGGCCATTTGTAGTACTGTGGAGTACACAAATAACTTGGGTATTCATTTGTAATAGCCCTTACAAAATTAATTTTTTGGGGATAAATAGAAAAAAAACCACAAACAAAACCCAACAAGTATCCAAACCAAAACTTCCAAAACAACCCAAAGAAAAAAAAAAAAAAATAAAAAAAATACTCCAGCCAAAAGACTGTGAGCCTGCTATAAGCAATGGTGGTGTAAATTTTCTGCTCTATTTTCTGCAGTTTCTGTCCCTGAAGTGTGTTTACAAATGGTCCACATAATGGTGAACTTTCATTAAGACCAAGAAGGTCCCATTGCTGGTGGTGGTGGCAGTAGGACCCATAAGGCAGGGCAGCCCTGCAGTTCCTGTGCTTCCATTGGCAGGAGGCTGCCCGCTGTGGTCCCAGGCTGTCATCTGGTGTGCTGCTCCATCTCCTCACCTTTTCTTTGACCAGGAAGTTGGCACAACGTGCTTCTCACGTGAGCTCTCTCCCCTCCTCAGATGCTGTCTCCTAGGGCAGCACTCCTGTCTTAGTCTAATGGATGCATTGTTCTGACCATGGAGTAATGAAATTACAAAACCAGACTTCTTTTTTTAGTAATCTCATCCTTCCTTTTACTTTAGTAGAGGCAAGGGGCTTTCATTTATCACAGCCAGCGTTTTTCATTATTGGACAAAGTGCATTGCTATAAACTAAGCACCCAAACTAATTACATATAAATCTTTGTTTATGGATAATTACTGTTAACTCTTTGCAAATTAAATTCACTCTGATGGACAAACGATGAAGCTCTGACTTTCTACCATTACAGTTGATAGGAGTAGATTTGAAATTTAGGGGAATAATTTCACATCTTTAAATTCTAGTCAGGAAGATTAATATAGCAAACTAGGAGAAAACAAACTAACTCTTGATTTTCTTGATGATACTGGCACTAGATCTTTTTTGATAACCTGAAAATGGGCTAAATGCTGTTTTCCTCCTTCAGCAACAAAATGTGATGCTCTTACAGAACTGTGTAGGCCCTTGGTGGGAGAAGGGGAATGAAGATGGAACTGGAGTGGTTAGTTGTGTGACATGCTAAATGTGAAGTTTGCTGATTTTATTTTATTTTTTCTTAATATTTACAAAATTATATTGAGTAATAGGTTAGCAGTAGTTGTTAGTTTCGGTAGAAAGATAAGCACATTTATTGAGACATTGGAAGTCGGAGTCTCTTCCAACTACTAAAAAAAAAAAAAAGAATGGTGAAGTCTTCTCTGCCCTCTCACAAAATCTATGCTATTTCACAGAAAACAAGAAATGAGTCTAGAAGATCCTCATAACTAGGAATTTCTTTTGCTGCCTCTGTTATTGTAATATGACTGCAGTGAATGTATACATTCGAGTAACATATATATTAAGCCATAGCGTACTAATCTAGGATAACTTCTGTGATTATTGCTACCAGTAACTGTATAAAATATGTCATAGTTGTTCTGAAATCACAGTCTGAAGTAGAAGCCTGGAGCTCATTAAGGTCCTGAGTAGCGTTAACAGTATTATTGAAGATTGATTACTCTGATCATTTATCTTCATGATGGTGCCTTTGAACAAGCAGGAAATACATCTTTCTTCAGATTTCAATGGTTGGGATTTCCTCTGTTTAGATTTTCATTTTTCCTAAAGCTAGGTGCAATATCTCTCTCTGTTACCTTGTAAATAGTAAGGAGCATGCCATGCTTTTTTTCCTTTTGCCATCCATGGCAAATTAAAACATTTGGTAGCTTGATGCTGGCTGAGTATTGTCTGAATAACTCCTAAGTTTTCTTTAAAGATGTATTCCTCTTTGCTCAGTTTCCTTAATAGTCAAAAACTTAACTGGCTAGGTTGAGTCAACTCTGAACCAAATAATCTCAAGAGCCAGCGTGGGCATGGTGTGCTTTTCCCACAGAACAGCATCATGCCCGAGTGTGGGTGGGTGTTTGAGCCTCGGAGATCCTCTGTTCGTCAGAGGACACATCAATGTGACTGTGCCATGCCCTCTGTTAGGATGATTTGGTGTCTGGTCCTGAGGGTAGCCAAAGGCTGGCAATCTGTTTCTCCTTTAAATTTCAAATACTGAGCAAATATAAGTGAAAGATAGTGATATGATATGACTGCTAATTCTGTTTTACCTGCAAGACAAATAATACAACTGATAACCTGCATTCAGAGCAAACTTTTTTATGCTTAACGTATTCTTTTACAATACTTTAATACTGTAGCATAAGGAAATTACTAGAGGATGAGGAATTCTCCATGAGGTGTTGCGAGACTGTAAGATATTATCTACTATGAAAAGGGACATTTGCCATCAGAAATTCATGTACGTTTACTAGGTGACAGTAAGCTGCAGTAAATGCTGATATCTAGGAAAACAAGCAGATTTCTAGAAATTATGACCGTGGCAAAACACTGTCACTAAACAAAGTGAAGGAATTTTTTCTTAGATTACCTTTGGGGGGAATAATTCAGTATTTGAAAGTACTGTTTGTTATTTGAAGTATTTCTTTTGAGAAATAAGTAAAAAAAAAAAAAAAAAGCATTTTGACTGGGTGTGTTGCACTTATTCTACTTCCATAAATAGTACTCTCCTGTTCTCTCTTTTGTGCCCCACACTAGAGTTTTTGTTCCTGTGGTAGTCTGGTGAGGCAATGTAACATGTATTGCTTTATGTTAAATGTAGGATGAAAGAGTCTCTGGCTAAAAATTGCACGCCTAGATTTTAAAGCTTTGCCTCCAGTCCTTGTTTTTGGTGAGATGTTTTAATTTCCATGCTGTAGTGAGAGTGGATTTGTCCCCTTGCAGTATTTGAGGTTCACTGTTGTGTTTGCTGTTCTTGACTGTACCTCTGTGAAGTGGAGAGGATGCATTTGAATTCATGGGCAGCGAAACATTGAGTGGAAGCTCAACGAGTGAGTAGTGGATTTCCAAGCAGGGGCAACATGGTCTCAGACCAGATGAACAAAGGGATGGTGTCTGAATTGATAACAAATAATACATACAGTTCATTTTCTCTCATGAGGCTGGCAAAGGGGATATTTAGAATCATAGAATCATGAATCATAGAATTGTCAAGGTTGGAAAAGACTCTTAAGATCATCGAGTCCAACCGTTAACCCATCACTGCCAAGTCCATCTATACCACGTCCTCAAGCACCGCATCTATCTGTTCTTTAAATCCCTTCAGGGATGGAGACTCAAAAATTTGTAGTGTCAAACATTTGTAAATGTACTTCAGTTTTTCTGCTGATAAACACACTAGAAATATGCTAATTCCATCTCTCCTGTTTCTTTTCTGTCTTTTGAGAGGAGAGGGAGGATTTGCAATCAATAACAAGAATGTTGTTTGGAATTGTGACATACTGAAGTACATGCTGTGTGTAACTTCATAACATTTGCCCTGTGCACTTACCCCTTGAGAACAGTCCAGCGACCAAAACTTAGAGCTGTTTCATGACCCAAATGAATCAGCCAGAGAAATGTGGGTCTTTTGAGTCAGGGTGACCTTTTTAGAGTTTCTTTCCCTCTTTATCTCTACAGAGTTTCACCATATGGCCAGGCTATCTCAGCATCTCTGGAGCAGCAGCAGCATTTGATTTCTCTGCCTGTAGCTAGGCCCACCCTGCAGAAAGATGAGCAGATGGACTATGTCAGAAGTTAGCAATTTTCACTAGCGGTGCAATGCATGTATATTTAAACACCTTGGGTTTACTTTTCAAAAAGGCCAATACGCCACTTCTTAAGAAGTCAGTCTAACTTGACTTCCCCAAAGAACTCAAATGAAAGAAAAATGCAGCACTTGAAAGTCAGTTTCTCAGATAATCATGTCCCTGACAGAGACTGGCACAAAAATTGTATTTTAACAAGGAGAGTTTTTGCCTCGGGGCAATAATTCAGGGAATTTACTTAATTTTCTGTTATTGTAGCTCTTCACTGCGAAACAGCCCCCACAGTAAGCTCAGGTCTTATTGGAGCTATTTGTGAAGTCTATGATGAGCAGGTTTTTTGCCATTTGATAAAAGCTGAGAGGTATGTGAACTACATATCTAATTTCTTTTTCATTTCCCTCTTCTGTTAATTTTTTTAAGGCCTTAGTAGTCTCATGTTAGAAGAGTGATGCTGCTAAAGGAAAGGTCTTTTGCTTTTTACTTTTGGAGCCATAAAGGCATAAATTTAATGCACTAATTATCCATCTTCACAGATTTTACGCTACAACACCATGCAATTAGTTTCTAATCTTACTCTTTTGTTGATGGCAAATTTGCCCTGTAGATGAATTTTGCATTTATGCTGCTACAGAAGGCTTACCAAAGACAAGAGACTTTGAAAGTGCTCTAATTGACTAAATGCAGCCATAGGGGGAAATCCAGAGATGTTGGAGTAAATGGAGGATAGCAGCGTGTTGTTCAGGTACCAGGCTTTTTTTCTAAGGGGACTGACACAAGGGCTTTAAAGAGTCCTATTCAAAAAAAAAAAAAAAAAAACTAAACCCAAAAAAACATAGAGAAATGAAGCAGTTAATTTGAAATACATGACCTGAAACTCCTAAGCTTGCAATAGTCTGTAACTAGCTTCATGTAAAAACAAGAGTATATAACAGATAGAAACATTTCTCAGTGACAGCTGTTTTGAAGTCAATTTATTGCTTATGTATCTGAAAAAAATAACAGATACAGCTAGACAGATCTTACTTAATTTTTCTGTACTCTGGAATGCCAGTTCTGGTTCTTCAACAGTATCACTAAATCATAGAATAGTTTGAGTTGGAAGGGACCATTAAAGTGCATCTAGTCCACCCCCCCAGCACTGATCAGGGACATCTTCAACTACATCAGGTTGCTCAGAGCCCCGTCCAGCCTGACCTTGAAAGTTCCCAGGGATGGGGCTTCTACAGCCTCTCTGGGCAACCTGCTCCATTGTTTCACCGCCATCATTGAAAAATGTTTTCCTTATATCTAGTCTAAATCATCCCTCTTTTCATTTAAAATCATTACCCCTTATCCTCTTGCAACAGGCCCTGCTAAAAAGTTTGTCCCCATCTTTCATATAGGCC
>JMFS01074300.1:0-21902 GCA_000699545.1 Podiceps cristatus | reverse complement strand
TTCTATGATTCTATGATTCTATGATCTTGACCTTCACTCTATTGTCCTTCATCACCCAAATACGAAAAAAGCATCAGATAAGCTTTCTTTCCCCCCTCTTCTCTCCTTCACTTTATTTCTCTGCATTGAAAAGGCCTAGAACATCACAGTAGCATCCAGTATTACATCACAACTGCAGGTGCCACTGCCATCATCCTGCTTCTTCTGCTGATACCTACACCATTACCCAGATGTTGTAAGACCCAAAGTCTCTGAATCTCAGCTGCATCCTCACAGTTTTGTGCAGTATGGCTCTGTCACCATGTAAAAAGATGTTTCTTGCTTTCTTTAGAGTTTTCACATTTTCAAAGCACTTCCTTTGAGGAGGGACTTTCAGGAAAAGGAGAAGGAAATCTTAATTACCCCCTCCAGGGTGACGGACTCCCCTTGCACTTCTTGGATCTTCTTAACCTCAGTCTTGCTCTTCCTCATCAGTTCTGACCTCCTCCTTCGTTTGTCCATTTTTAAAAGGCAGACTTTTCCTTCTGCTTTATTCCATTGGAATGTAAAAGCTGCCATGTACAATCACCCTCACCATTGACAAAGGTGAAGGAGACCACATGTAATTGGTAATGTTACATCAAAATATCTTTTCTTTGATGTGTCACAGAACAAGATCACTCAGGTATCAGGATAAGGTCCCCTGCTGTAACGAGCTGGGAGCAGATCCACCAAAGCAGCTCCAGAGTGGAAACTGAGGCAGAATTCATATAATGGAAGAGAAAGACACTTACAGAAAATGACATTTCCTGCTTATGTTTCCCTGCCCCTTTTCCCCATAAGCCTTTTTCTGAATCTTTAAAGAGGATCAAACCCTAGCATTAGTACTAGGAAATAAGAACTATAATCCTAAAACCTCCCTATCTCCCTTGCTAGGGGATGCAACCTTCTCCAAAACTACTGAAGATGTTACTGTGGAGCCCATTTTTTTTATCCTCAAAAAAATCCAGTTGGTAAGATTGGCCAGAGTGTAGCTCTGGAGGAGGCACTACTGCTGCTATTGTGAGGTCCCTAACTAATTTAAGATCTGCTTATCTTGTGAGGTCCCTAACTGGGGGGGACTTGAAGATGATCTGGTGTTCTTTGCACCCATTCTCTCCATTGAAGCATAGTTTGCCTCAGTGGTTGTTGGAAAGAATGCTTCTTTAACAATCCAATCTGTTCAAGATCTCTTATGTGACAATTAACGTTGTATTTAGGCAGGCTGAGGTGCTAGGTTGGACCTGTTGTTCAGGAGGGACAAAGGGTACACAACTTCTTCCCCAAATCACAGGGCTTTGATGACAGCTGCAACACTCTCTTTTGCTCTCTTCCTAAATCTTCTTTTAAAGGGAATGAGAAGTTCTGGCTCAGCTCCTGAAATTCTCCTGTTTCTTCCACCTACTTGCAAGCATCTGGGGTCTGAAATCTGTGTGGAATCCCCTCTGAACAGTTCACTGTAGCTCCTACAATACAAGGCTTAGAAAAACAGGGAATAAGACAGAAGTGCCCCAGGCTGAAGGTGATGTAGACATTCAAGAGAAACGAGTAGACGATGACTATTTTATGGACCTGTTTTAGTCCACATACTCCTCAGTATCCACAGTGCTCACCAGAGCTGTGTTGTTCACTGGAGAAAACTCTGCAAAAAAGGGATCATGACTTCATCCTCTTGTTCACTAAAGCCTTTTTCGAGTGTCTGGAGAGGTGGAACACGTTTCTGTACCAGCAGCTCTAGAGCTGCTCAACAAATCTGTGAAGGATTTTTTTTGCTTTTCAGTATTTCTGGAATAAGTAGCAGCACTACTCTCATTGACAAAGATCCTAACAGTGGCAGGATTGCAACTTACCAGAAACTTTGGAGTTAGTCTCTGAGGGAGTCAGCTCCTCTAGGTAGCAGGAGAACCCTCCATCACATTCTTGCAAAGACTTGCACAGACCCTGATGACAAGCTTAATTTCAGGTATCTATCACTCGGAAATGGTGGGGTGACAACCCTGGTTTACCTGAAAAAAACACTGTCACTGCTGATCCACAGTTCTCTTTTGAGGCCGTTGCCTTACTAGTCTCTCTAGTCAAACACTGCACATCACTTCATCAGGCTTCAAAATACCTTGCTGGTTTAACTCCATTACAGAAACATGACCAGGAACACATTCACGTTCAGTTTGCTCCATTTTATCATTCTCGGCATGGGCTGCAGCCACATGGGCTGCCATGTCTGAGCTGACAGCTCATTGAAGGCATAAACAATCCGTGGGCTGATGTGCATGGATTGATTCACTGTTTCTAATAGCCCCTGATGGACTTCACACTAAACGTTGTAGTTGTGAATTTCCTGCACCTCCCATTTTCCCTTACGGATGCCGCACCCTGGCTAGAAGATAGTTCTTGCAGTACACATCCTCAAAAAACCCACCGGTGATCCACCTGGTATACCACAGACCAATTTCCAGCAAGAAAATGGGGAGAGAGCATTGACAAAATATGTAAGGGTTTATCAAAATATCTCAATCATATATTATAGGGAAAATGAGAGTAGATTTGAAGGAGCTTTTCTGTCCCTTAGTAATGAACCTGGTTCATTTGTGATGACAAATTCTATTTTCTCTACTTTGTTCTCTCTGTTCTGTTCTGAAGATACATAGCTGCTACTCATAAACAGTAAATAATACCTGAAAAAAGATCCTCAGCATAAGGAATATATATAGCCTTTAATACTTCACATCCAGTTTCACTACAACACGTTAGCTGACTGATAAATCTGTTCATGAAAGATTTCACAACAGGGTGAAACTGATATTCTGTTATAAGAAAATGACCAAACCCAACCATTTCCAAGTATAATTTTCAATCATAGTTTATCAAAATAATCAAGACAAAATAATGCTTGATCCTATGATGTACACTGACTATAAATAAACTGTGAAATAAGCTTCTATAAAGTTTTTTTTTTTTTATTTGGTTGCTTTTGCCCCCTCCCTCCATAGGCAGTTTTAAACATATTTTGACACCATAGGTAAATGATAAATCATAGGGTTTCCATGGTAGCCAAATACACTGAGTACCACATCAGCTATCTCTGAACTTCAAGTGTATTTTAAATGTTATTCAGCCATCCTCTTTAAAATTCTTGCTGTCTGATCCATCTCCCCTCTCTGTTTTAAGAACATGTTGTAGCCAGTAATAGAGATTATTAAGAAATAAAGGAAGCATGTCATATTCTATTTTGTTCTGCCACATAGATTTTTTTTTGTTTTTTTTTTTGTTTTTTTTTTTTTTTTAATGGTATTTCTTTCCTACTGGCAGAAGGAACATAAAAGAGCCAGAAAGTTTGGCAAGTAGAGCCATGATTTCCAGTGACTATGACTAATGGAATATCTGTGATAACTATCAATATCTGTGACAGTTAGATACTGTCTGTGCTGTTCCTCTACCTGTGTTGTTGAATATGTTTGTAAATGACCTGAAAAAGGTGAGGAAGAAGTGAGCAGTAAGATGACAAAGTTTGTTGATGACAGGAAGCTTGTCAAGATAGTGTCTCATGTAGAATTGCAAAACCGCTTTAAAAACTGAGTGACTGGGTAGTAAAATGTCAAATTAAATTGCTCACTGATAAATGTAAAGTGAAGCATTTTCCCACAGGTGAAAAAGAAAACAATAATAATTTCACATACAAAATGGTGAGCGGATGATTAACATTTGCCCCAAAACCTTAGGGAATGTTCAATGAAAGCATCAGCTTATCACTCAATAGTAGTCTAAAAGGCAAATCAAAGGTGAGGGACTGTAATAAAAGAGAGAACATGAAATATCACAGGAATATTCTACTGTATAAATCCATGTTCCATCTATATCGTAAGTACTATATGTAGCTCTCATGACTTCATCTCAAAAAAAAAATACCTCTGCAAAGAATTCAATGAAAGGCACCAAGAAATATGAAAAGTATGGAATAATTTCCTTAAGAGGAACAATTAATTAAGCTAGGACTCCTCATTGTGCAGAAGAGACAGCTAAGAAACAATGTAATAGAGAGTCATAAATGAATGGGGCATGGAGAGGTTGAGAGATTTATTGTTCATTTATTGTGTGTCTTGCATCACAAGAATGAGGAAGCATCAACTAAAGATGTAGGACCCAGGTTCAAAACAAGCCCCAAAAGGATGTTCTCTGTGCTGCTGTTGAACCCCTTGCCAAAAGATGCTGAGGACTTCATTGAATCCAGGGTGAGATCTTCACGCAAAAGAAATCCTCTAAGGGTTACTAAATATGGAAAAAAATATATATACATCTGTCATTGGAAGTCACAGTAGTCAAATAGGAGGATGGAATAATATAAATGAGAAATATCATATCTGCTTGCCTTGGTCTTAAAGTTCTCCTGGCTTTTGCTTATGGTCACCATTAACTAGCTGTTCTTCTGTTCCTATGTTCTTATTCATGAGTGACATAACCCATGACCGAAATAGAACTTTAAATACCAAGAGCCTATTGCAAATAGGACTCGGAACTCTACGCAGAAGCAACACAAGCTCACAAAAGTCAGTGGTCTGGAACACTACTGTAAAGTTAGACCTGAAGTTATTTTAAGAGAACCAGTCACTTAATGCTAATTGCTATAACTGTTCCATTGTCAGGTCCTGTTAGAGTCCTTTTGCCCCTAAACTAAGATTTAGGCCAAGTATGTTTGCTGTTGGAATGTAGTTTATTTCTGTAACTAGGCTGAAACAGTACAGTACTGTAGGAACCAGTCTGATCAAACAAATTTGAATTAATCAGAGATTATTTCTGACTATAGTTTAAGAAATTATGACAATATGTTAATCTTCTGACAATCTCCTTTTATCCATTTCATTTTTGCCTTTTGCAACAAGAATTGACCAAAACCAGAAGAATGATATTTTTATGTGTTAGAATAAAACTTTAATGATTCAACATCTACTTTTAAAGAAATGAAGTGTACTATGGTAACTGTTTTGGGTAAAATTGAATTAAATGTTCTTTACCTGTTTCAGAAGTCCTAGCAATCAAATGATCAGTTAATATATACCCAGAAGAAAAAAAAGATGAACACATTTGACATGTTACAGAAGGTTCTGTTTATAACTACCGTCTGCCACCCAAGATGCAGTTGATAAGGTTCTCTAATTCATGAGTAATGAGGCAGCATTGGAAAGAGATGGTTTCGTTTATCTCAGTAATCACCTTTTCCTTTGTTTTCTCTTTTCTTTTTTCATTAGTGGTTGTAGCAGAAAGACCATCTTTTCAGCACTGATGGATACATTTTGTCTAAAGTCCAGTGCTTTGGGCCATGCCTTTATCATTTTCCACCTTGCTTGTCTATAAGACCATCATAACAAAACTTTAAAAGGCTTCCCAGTTAGTTCAGAGGAGGTATTGGCATTACTTAGTCATATTTTGCCATTTGCAAGAGATGAATATACTAGACTTCAACCAATTTATAATATGGAAGGTAAAATTGAGCTTGGTAGAATTAACATCTGTTCTTAAACATATTTGCAACTGTAATAAGCACTGAGAAAGATATCTGACTACAAAAGTTTTTACATTTTTAAGCTAAACTAGAGTTCTGAATATAACAGTGAGTGTTCAGGGATCTATAACATTCTCTGGAAATGTTGGGATTTAATGTGACATGCCTTAGACAAGATTAGCAAAGGTTTTTCATTTGAAATGATGTATAAGTGACACTATTGTTTAAGGGACACAAATTTATATGCTATCACACATTTATGTCAGAAAAGGGAAAGCTAAAGAACTGCAGCTGGTACTGGGAGGGAAGGCCATGGGGTTTATGGCACTACTTAGTTCCCATGAGAACAGATTGTGGCCACAGGCAGAGATGAGCATTTGAGAAATTTCTGTCCTCTGCTAAAGGATGCTTAATTCTATTAAACATTTAGGTTACATCTCCAGGGAACATGTGAGCAAAAATCGTATATGTTGCCTGAAACTATAAAATAAGTTTATCACGAAAATCTTTTGGAGGAAAATAGTTCATTATGCAAACCAAAATATCTGTAATAAAACATACTTGAAAATTCAGAATACTGTTAGCATTCATTTTAATAGCTTTAGTAACACTTACTGTAACTGTTATTGTTTCTACCTTGTTGATCATTTCAGATATTTGAAAACTGATTTCTTTCTGATTAAAACCTGGAAGATTTTTAAATCAATAAAAATGTTTTAAGTGTTTGTCTACATTTACACAGATAAAAAGTCTTTTAAAATATACTTCACTCTGATATTTTATTTCTATTTTTCATTATGACACTATTTCACACTATTTTAGTACTTTTTTCTTTTTTTTTTTTTTTTTGGGGGGGGGGGGGGGAGGAGTCTGTTAAGGCCAGGAAATGAAACAGAGTCTATGCAATGCCTATGACATTATTTCTTGATTACTGGATATTGGCCTCTGTGTTCCACATGGAGTTTAACTGAGGTATGTTAAATGGAGAATTTATGAAGCTGAAGGTATTTTTCTGCTGACTGCTGCCTCGTCTGACTCCTGCACTGGAGCACATTGATCCTTCCATCTACAGTTTAGCCTTGCCTCTTCAGCCTGACCCCACATCCCATCCTCTTTCTTGTGTGGGGGAACAGCACATGTGCTGAAATGGGATCCTTTCACACCACGAATATGGAGGGGGATTTGCTTCTTAATGCTAATCAGTTACTAAAATAGTCCATAAGGCTATGCTCTCTATGTTAATCTTGCAAAGACATTCATAAGACACCTGTTCTGGATTAGACTGCTAGATTGATTTTGCAACACAGTAGTTGCAAAAATGCTTGCAGACCATATATAGACATTTGCAAAGGTTAATGCAGACCATGTTGGGCAAAATTATCATTCCAAAAACTCTGTCCAAGGGAGATCTATATACTGAGACCTGTGGGTTAGGTGAAGAATTTTTCCCTGGTCATCGGCAGATTTCTCAAAGGAGCAGTTCATCTGATTAAATGCTGTACAACAGAATCAGAAAGATTTTTGGTTTATAAACATGCATTATTTTCCTATGTGTTTTGCCCATGGTAGAGAGCAGATAAGCTGTGATATTTTCTTTCTTTCTGTCTAGCTGTTGCTCTCTCTTTCTCTCTCTGTGTTCATAACAGGTCTACTATATCTTTCAGATGAAATGTAAATCATATCAACATACCCCAACATACCCCATATTATTTTATGATTGTATTGTCGTAGAGTAACACAACAATTAGTGATTCCAAATTTACCCATGGCCATTCCCAGTTTAACCAGCTTTCATGATTGTTATATTTTATGAAATCTCTTTCATAGTCATAGCCTTTCAAAAGTTTAAAGAGATATTATAGCTGGAGAAACCCACACACAGTGAATAGGTCTGTCAGTACTAGGAGAGCAAAAACATTTTCATTGAGATATGATCTAGCTTTTCAATTTACACTAAGTAAAACAGTATAAAAATGTTACATTTTAATTCATTCCATGTGTCACTGATGAAGAAAATACAATAAGTTTTCCCACATGAGTTTAAAAAAACATCCAGAGGCTCAGATGCTTCATAATATTCAGCTTTCTGAAAATACACAGTAAGTTAGAAGGACTGATTTAAACATGTATCAGAGAAACTGAAAATAATCTTAAATAAGATGTAAGTTAACAAAAATATTAATTTTACAAATCATAAACAATCTACCTAACATTCCATCATAAATTCGGGCTATTTTTTTCTTTATTTATAACATGAAGTACACAATATTCCATATAATAGCTTTTTTACATAACACATTTTTATCATTTATACACCTTTGTGAGAAACCAAGCAAATCTCTTATTTACTTGTGTTGAATTTTTTGTGGACTTTTGAAAGCAGAGTTTTAATTATGAAAGTGTAAATTGTAGCAGATAAAGATTATCATATGCCACTGATCTAGTTGCATGGAAGAAATAATTTGTAAAGCAGATGGTCTATAACAGCATAAACATTACTAATTTTAATGGATAGGCTATTTTATTATATTTTATTCTATTTAAAATTAAGGATAGTAAAGTAGGTAAGGGGTCAAGCAATTACCCACCAGAAACAGTTCCCAGCTATTTATCTAATTCTAGAGTTGGTCATTAGTCACTCAAATTTGATCTCTTCTATAGGAAACCCGACTTGTGTCAATCTACATTGGTTTTGAGCATTTTTCTTGTAGAACATGGAGTAAATGGGGAAAGACAAAATGAAATCCAGAGAGTTTCTAGCACTTTGCCTTTATTTCAATAAAATTCCTGTTTCCGTTGCTTGTTTAGATGCTACTATTACTATTCTTTGAATTTAACATATTTTACTCATGCTTTACAGAGCACAGTGGTTGGAAACAAGTGCCATTTCTAGGGAAAAAAAATAAAAGGGGCAGGAGATTTTTCTAAAATTATTCAGGCCTTTAATTCAGCTGCTTTACTTATTACAATGTCGAAGTGTAAAAGGAAAACAACTAACTAGAAACATAATAGTTGAATGGATGAAGCATTTAAGTAATGTAAATATTTAGTTTTAGAAGTGTCATTGTAGAGTCCCCATTGTTCGTTTTGCTTCTCCAGGTGAAATCCAGTGGGTTACCTCTCTAAATGACAGGCTGCCTATCTAAATTTCTTTCAGAGTTGTACATCCTCAACAAGAAGAACAATTTTATGCAGACCAAATTGCAGCTTTGGTGGCATGTCAGCAATTTCAGTGAGTTATGGTAGTACAGGAGAGCACGTAGCTATGTAATTAGAAATTAACAGCTCTTTTGACAATGTACAAACAAGATTATGTTCCCTTTTCATACCTGTCTTGATCTTGTAAAGCACAAATGGGGGGGAGTGAGGGAATCTTTTTAAATTAATAGAGATCAATTTAAGCAAGCATCTATGCACAAGAAGATCCATCAAATATGAAGACATACTTTATCTCTAATCAATTTGCATAGTAGATTTATACCTAGGCATAACTCTCAATTTGGACTGTTATGCCTGCAGAAATAACACATCAGCATCAGCAGTACATCTTTACTAGAACTTCTAAAGAATTTACCAGAGGAGAAAGGGAGAAAGCAGGTAGGAAGAGTGAATGGGAGAGAAATATTACTCCATTCTCACTGGCTATTGGCCAAATTCATTAAGGGCTTTTTGGGCTTTTTCCCTGACAGCAGAAAAGAAAAAATGAAGAATTTTAACTTAGAGAAGTGCCTTAGGATTGATGTGCTTAAGCACTAGTTTGCATAGTGAAATTCAGGTCATGACATTCAGATTATACTACTTCTAACACACAGTGTCATTAGGATAATTTTTTTCTTATTTTGCATATTCCCTTGTTTTTTCTGTTTAGGATGGTTGAAAATGTGATCAAGTAAGTAAGGAAATCATAGCACAAGCTAATTACATTGCGAAGAAGATGGCTACTTTTTCACAACACTAAGGTTAGAAAAACTTATAGTGAAAAAGGAAGAATGCTGACAAAAAAATCAGTAAACATTTTATTACAAATGCAGTGAATTAAATATGTAATGCTTTTAGATATATTTTTTCATCACCTTTTATTTAATTAGTGCATTGTATGTTTCTACAGTTTTTATTTAGCTTGGAAAGAGATCTTATCTGTTTTCTTTTACATTTAAATAACAAATTTCTAAGTCCACTGCGTGGATCAACCCAGATGTGTTACAGTTTCTTGGGTTCAGAATTAGACACTTTTTCTGAGAAGAGAGAGGAACAAACAAACAAACCAAACCACAAACAAACATCACCACCACTTGCCCCCCCCCCAAAAAAAAATCCCATCAAACCAAACCAATATTCAAATGCATCTATAGTGAGAGTAGTTATTACCATTATTCAAATGCATCTATAGTGAAAGTAGTTATTACCATTGTTGTTGTTTCTACCTTTGAAAATATGTTTAGGACTCAGTCATAAAGTGTAATAATTCAGTGACTACAAGGCAGGTAGCATTCTCCTTTAGAAAGTGAATAAGAGTACATTTCCTAGTTAGATTTTAGTATTTCTGAGTATTGGATACTTCTCTGGCAGTTAGAAATTCACATTTTTGAGTGAATGATGAGATGCTTAGTACGATTTTGTTTCAGAATTCATACTTATCAACTATACATTTAGATACAAGTAGATTTTGTTAGTCTAAGAAATAAAAGACTCCAAGTATAGCAGTGGGAGATGGTGAAGAAAATGCATTCCTTGAAATATAAGGCAGGAGACAAATAAGTAGCAACAGCAACAGTATTGACTGCAACAATGTTTTTCATGAATGCACTTTGCTCTCTGCTCTGACCGTAGAAGATTCATTCTTTGTAATAGACGAAACTAGTGATTTTCTAGACAAAGATGGGTATTTCTCCATTAAGGTATCTTTTAATACATTGTACTTCATCTCACATAATCCATCTTTTGTTGTTGTTGCTGTTTTTGTAAATAATCACCCTACAAAATCATAAGGTTTCATGCAAGAAATGGATAATTCTCATTAAGTGTTTACAAATATTTCTACATGAGTAAATCATTTATTTCCAAATGCAGTCCTTAATAGCTAATTAGATTTTCTAATAGCACTGGTTGCCATCATGGGGATTATGTATGAAAACTGTTCCATCAGCAAAATTAAAGGATAAAGCACTTAACACATTTTTTCAATGTTTTATGCTTCACTGAAATATTTTTCTCTTTTAAAAATACAGACACAAACACTGTCTTTAAAGGTAGCATATTAACCCTTTCCACACTGTAAAGAAAGCAGACAAATGTCAGCCTGGATGGTTCTAGCTGCAGTTAAGAAAATCCAAATTTGTAACAGACCTGACATTAACCTCATAAGCTTGTTATCATAGCAATGAGAGGTTTTTAGCATAACCCTTAAAAAACAACCCAAACACTGAGAACTAAATCAGAACAATGTCTCAAAACCATTAGGGAAATGAGGTCCATTTGATTTTTGTTCTGTCATTTTCTACTCGTTTTTAAAAACTCTGTCCAGGCTGGTATCTTTGGTTTTTTGTGATATTATGTGTTACTGCAACAAGAATGAGAAACTGTAAGACCTAACTTCTGCTCTGATTCACAGTGAAGCCTGAATCTATCTTATATAAGGAATCCACTTTTATGAACACTGTGATAGGTAAGGAATGCATTTGCCAATAAAAAGGTGTGTTTCTTCTCCCGCAGTTCTTTAAAGTTCTTCTGGTGCTTTGTTCCTGGACCCAAACAGGAGATTTCTGCTTAGCATACAGAAAAGAGGTGACAGCAAATTCTTAAAAGTAAATATTAAGATCCTGTTCTCTGAGGTTTGGTGACTTCTTTTCTTAGTGAAAACAACAACAACAAAACAGCTGGGTTGTTATGTTCCCAGACTGGATGCACTCAAATCTACGAATGAGGTTTTCTGTCAGACTTTTTTTAGAACTTACTTTTGAGGTTTTTTTTCTGGAGTTTTTTAAAGTTTTTGGTTTGTTTTTGTTGTTGTTGTTGGGTTTTTTTTTTTTTTTTTAATGTTAAATGTACTTAAGCATCAAAGTGTCATTTTTCTATATTTCATTTACTCTTTTCTTGACCCTTCTACTTGTCAGTTCTATGAGCATTTCTGTCAAGGTATCTATTTGCTAAAATAACTGTAGAGAATAAACACAAATATCCTGCTTATGGATGAATTTCTGGTTCTGTCAGATCCTACCTATGCATTATAAGTTTCATAAACACATTTGATGTTTACTACATTTCTGAAAATATCAGGTCTTAGAACCATCTATTTTGAAATCTAAGAATTGGGTTTTGGAAAGTACATTTCCAAACTTAAGAGTGAAAAAAGTACCTAAAAATATAAGCAGACACCAGCTTTGAAGTTTAAAAGAATGAGAGATTAAGAAATCATGAAAAGAATATTTTTAAAGTTTCATAATTTATATGAACATATCATGATTTTAGGGGTCTGGCATATAATGGAATTTGATCCTTTGTAATGTGAAGAACAGATGTTCGGGAAACTTTTTTCTTCTTCACTTCCTCCCTTAGTAATTTTTCCTTCTTTGCACAATTATCTCACATATTTATTTCCTGTATGAGGCAGTTCTATACCACAGTGCAACTCACCACCCACAGTTAAGGACAAGTATTCTGCCACATAAAAATAAAGAAATGTATCCTGTATCAGCTGTTTTCCTTTGAATGAAAGAAAAAATATGTTTCCAACCTTCCAGCTTGACAAGTTATATATAAACCACAGAGCGTATCCCTATTTATTTATTTTTTTCTTCATCGGCCACAAGGATGATTATATTTATATATACAAATTATATAATGAAAAGCAGGAAAAAAGTGGATAGAAAAGATGGATGTAATTACTTCAGTGCTCTTTGTAATTGTCTCCAGACTGAATATCCTCATCTCATGCCACTTAGACAAAATATAATGCTTTAGATGTGGAGATATGCTTATTATTTGCCGTTTCTAGAAGACTTGACAAAACTATGTGTATACATCAAGTTCTTTTTGATGATGTTTTCCCCCACATTTACATGAATGACAGGCTTCCTTTCCTATACTATTTTAATTCTCTGAGGTAATAAATTTACTGAATGTAAGAATAGCCATACTGAGTCAGTCCAATAGTCAGTCCTACATTTTATAAGTAAGTATGACAAGGAATGCATGATAAGCATATCATGCTTATGATGATGGAAAAAACATAATAAGCAAGAGCTGTGTAGAACTATCCTTCACCCGGGAAAACTCCTTTGTCTGGTGATTGTAACTCGTGAACTCTTCCAGGCAGTATGTACAGTTGGTGTCTACTAAAACTTGTCTGCAGAAGATTCAGCCTTTTCAGTGCTCCTGAAAGTCCTAGTGAAGTGTAGCTGTTTTTTGTGTCCCTGTTTTCTTTGCATAGAAACCAGAGAATGATAGTGTAGCATTAGCCCTCATCTAAACACAGATCCAGGGGTGCCGCTCATCAGGATCCAGACTAGGAAATGTTTCCAGAGCCTGCTGTATAGACATATTTTGTAATACTTTGTTTGTTGCTGAGAAGAGTCTCTGTACATCTCTCAACACCTTTGGATGTAGATCTGAAAAGAAAAAAAAAAAAGCACTCCAGCTGAGATATTGGGAAAGAAATAAGCACATCCAAAGACTGATTCACCTCACTTACTAGGCGCCTATCCTGCAATCAAGTCATTCACCCTCCTCGGAGGCCCATTTATCTCCTTTGATTCCAAAGGAATGCTCAGGTGACTGGCCTAGGCATAAATAACTAACTTTCAGTTACCTGTGCCATGTTGGGTGAATTACATTATTAGTGCACAGATATGTATTTAGAAACAGTCTGGTGCAGTCTTATTATAATTGTTTTATTTTTCTTCAGAAGATATCAAAATTATAGGTGAAAATTGCAGAATATTTTAACATATTCTACCTTACATTTAGAAATACTAAACATGTACTTGCCTAAACTTTACTATGAATATACTTGGCATTTTGTCGTAAACGGTATGCAAGGAGAGTGCAAGTTATATTGACACAGAAACGGAAAAAGAGTGGTAATCCATTTTGTAAAATCTACCTGGCAAAACAGCGCAGTGATGCTATGGTACCAGAAATAGCAGAAACCTAATCAGGTATGGTGTCACAGAGTTGGGCCATGCAGCTATATCAGATTTCGTTAAACAGTGATGTATCTGCATACCTACGGATCTGAGCCTGGACCTGCAAGTCAGAGGGATGGCTCAGCCGGCGCTGAGCTCCTGTCCAGGCAGGCATGCTGCTCCTCCCTGCGCTCCCTCTGCGCTCTGGGCTCTGTTAGAGCCCTGGGAGAAGCTTTCTCAGTTTCTCTACACTTGCAGGGCAAATATGACCATAGTATACCTTACTGATGGCCTGGCTGAAATCAGTATTAGAGCTGTTTTTAACACTTTTATCACCACCCGGAATATTTTTCAAGAAACATGTCTTTTTGGGTTTTTTTCATAACTGGGTTTAAATAGATTTTTGATTGAAACACTATTATTCATGTAAATAAAATAATATTTTGGTATAAAATACAAAAAAAAAAGTTTTAGTGTCTTTATTTACACCAAATTTTAATAATTTGAAGCCATTTTTCAAAAGTCAATGTTCTGAAAAACGTCGCTCAAATGTAACTATACATTATAAATATTTTACGTTTCCTGAGAACGTAACTTTAAAGTGATTCTTACCCTAACATCATAGTCCTTTCAGTTCAAATTTCCTTTTTATTTTCATTTGGTAAAAATATTATTCAGTCTAGAATATTGTTATTTGTAGATCAGATTATAAAATGTTCACTCATACTCAGCAATTTCTTAATTTGTACATGGCAATACTGAAGTCAGTAAAATTGCTCAGAGGAAGAAAAAAAAAAAAATAAAAGATGACTCACGTTGATTGAAAAGCTTTTACTATGAAATATACTACAACCTCCAGGATTCTGGAAAATGGTACACACGATTTCTTTTTGCATAGTGCTCTGGATTGAATTTTGCCTGCAGTTAACCATTCTGTAATTTAGAGTTTCCTGATATTGTCTAAATCTGTTACAAATGTATTTGGTCACCTGAACTTGTCAGTGTGTATTTATATACATCTCTCTCTGAAAAATTATTTTTCTTCATTGGAAAGAGGGAAAGTCTTTAGATGATTGCACTGTTATCGCCTACATTTTCTGTTTTCCCAATGCAGTTCTGTTTTTCCATTACAGTTCCTACAGTTCCAGGCTGGAAGGAACCTTGGAAACCATCTAGTCCTACCCTCTGCCCCAAGCATGTTTGACCAGATCTGGTTGCTCAGGGCTGTGTCCAGTCAAGTCTGTGTGATGCAAGAAAAGAGAGACAAGAATTCCTGTATCCTTCGCTGCACAGCTCCAGATTATCTTAATGATACCATGTAAAATATGACTGTAGAACTTTATCCTGTATGAAGTGAAAATAAGCTTGGGAGAAGTTATATACAGCATTCAAGATGGTTGCTTAAACATGGCACATTGTACGTCATTCATTATTCATTAATGCCAAAACTAGCCAGAAACAGTAACTTCCAAAAGTATTTGTACACTCTAGTGACTCATTTCAGCATCATCACAGTAATTGAAATCTCCAAAGGATGAACAATAGAGAGAAGCACAACTTCTTCCAGTAAATGACTGAGGTTTTATTCTTGAATGTGCGTGCTATCAAAGTGGCACAAAACCTTTGAACTGTAGCTGCATTACTCCTAAAACAGATACCGTTCCATGAGTGATTAATATCTGCTGCCCCTGTTTTAGAAAAAGAAGTTGTGATCAGATTTTCAAAGACAACAAGAAAACTATAGTGGCCATATGACTTTGTTTCCTTAACATGACTGTAATTTTCTTCAGCTTTGAAAAAAGAAATTAAGTCTTTTTTTCAGAATTTCCAGACAAATGACCACTGTGCATGCATAGTTTACCTGCACATGTGCTGTACAACTCACTTGAACATACTAGAGGTAATGTGTTCCAGATGCATTAGACTTACTATGCACGTACTGCGTGGTGCATGCTCCCATATTTCATTTGGAGATTCTGTGCCTGGACATGTGGAAATGCTAGGCATAATATGAAATTCTGTTAAAATACTTTTAAAGTGATATTCCTAGAGGCTTTTTGACTGTAACTTTCTGTATGGATTGCAGTTGTTCATATAGCACAACAGTCAATCCGATTCTTCATATATTTCAGTTAATTTTACCAAGATAATTTGCCAATCAGGTTAGACTTGTAAATGCAGCCATGTGGCATGACAGTAGAAATTCTCAAAACAGAATGCATGCCTTTATATCCCAGTTTTGTATTTTTAATTTTCTTTGAGATAATTATTCTCTAAAACAGCTAAATATAAACTCTTAACATTCTTGTTAATTTTTTTTTTTTTTTTTCTTGAAAATAGTCATAGAATCACAGAATCATAGAATCGTTTAGGCTGGAAGAGACATTCAAGATCGAGTCCAACCATTAACCTAAACACTGCCGAGTCTACCACTTAAACCATGGCCCTAAGTGCCACATCTACCCGTCTTTTAAATACCCCCAGGGATGGTGACTCCACCACCTCCCTGGGCAGCCTGTTCCAGTGCCTGACAACCCTTTCAGTGAAGAAATGTTTCCTAATATATAATCTAAACCTCCTCTGGCACAACTTGAGGCCATTTCCTGATGTCTTGGATTTTCACCGTTTTTTTAAATTAGTCTTTTATTTTATATAAGCATAACAAAACTACTATTTCACGTCATTGAGAGCTTTGGCCTACCATAACTCACATACAAATTGAAGTCCTGAATGCCACCATTGCTAAACTTCATGGTCTCAGCTTCCAAAAGTTTTGAGAGACAATCTCTTCCTTTCACTTCCTTTCAGAGCACACCTTTATCAAGCAGTACCCAAGTAGCAAAATACAATGAATAAGTGTTTCACTATGGTCTGCCTTAATGGAGCTGGGCCTTCTCTAAAAACCACATGATGAAAGATAGGGAGAAATAGGACTAATATGCATGCTTTCTGTGCAAAATTATTCACTATCTATACACAGATAATTTTAGAATCTCTGGCAGAAATTACCCTTGATTTACTGCAAAAAGAGCTCAACACATTTCTTTTAAGACATTTTTGAATAATCCATGTTTCAAAACAAGACAGTACCAAAGAAGAAAAATTACCTCCCAAGTATGCTGCCAAGGTCATTTTTTTTATTATTATTATTATTTTTCATTCTTCCTTGCTGCAGGAAGTAGTCAACATAGAAAATAATAGTCAGCATGGGTTTATGGAGGGAAAATCATGTTTTACCAACCTGAAACCTCCAACAATGAGATGATTGGCCTGGTAGATGAGGGGATATCAGTGGATGTTGCCTATAGTGACTTCTGTAAAGTTTTCAACACTGTCCTGTCCTCATATACAAGCTGACTACGTACAGCCTAAGTGGACAGTAAGGCGAATCTAAAACTGGGTAAACTGCTGGGTTCAAAGGGTTATGATTAGTCACATGAAATTCAGGTGCAGGTTAGTCTTAGTAGTGTGCCTCGGGATAGGGGGGAAGAACACAGCTATTAAACTAATGAAAACATGTTTGGGTGAATATAGTGATATTATTCATAGAGTATTGTCCATGAATCCATAGATTTAATAAGGCGATTCAAACACTCTTCATGCATGAAGGTTTGATGAAAGAATAAAATAAAAATATATTATTCAATATTATTACTCTCAGAATTTATTCAAGCAGTTCTAAATAAAGACAGATCAACCTTTTAGATCCCATATGATTTGGGGAAAGTATGATCTGGAAAGATAAGACTTGGAATACACCCTTTGGGACTTGCATCATGAACTACAATATTTTGGCATTTCTCCCTCTTCCTAAACCACTCACCCTTAAAGGTCAATCAAGGTCATGGTTTAAATGTTACTGGAATGGGTGAAAAAGAAATGCTGTGAGACTTATTGATAGAAGGATTATGGGAGACAAAATTAAGTCGACAAAAATGAAAATATAATTTAGTCCATATTCCTCATTTATGTATTTGGCACATTTTAACATTCTTTGAGGGATATATAACAGATATGAGTTAAAAAGGGAAGCCAAGAATAATGTTAATTCTATTAAAGAAATAGAAAAAAATATGGTCACAGGAAAAAATAAGCTACTAAATCAAGATAACCTCACTCAACAGGAAAGAATGCATACAGGTAGAGCCTATTTTACAAAAATCCATAATCATAGTTATTGCTTCAGATATAAATTACATGGCAAAACATTACAAATAGCTATGACAATATCTAGTGTACTCAACTCTGTTTTGCTGCAGAAATAGGCTGTGAAAGAAGAGGTCTGAGAGAGAGAAGCTCTGAAGTATCCTCTCACCTGAACTGTTCTGTCAGGCAGTTTAACACTGTTTTTCTTTAGCAGTGAAATATTTTACTTTAACCCCATTCATTATGATTTGAAGTACGTCTGTGATATCATCCTGGGCCTGATGCTTTATAATTCCCAGCTCCTCCTCTGTGATCTTCAATTGCTCTTTCTGTGGTGTGTGTAAGTTGTACTTACCAAGTACAACTTGTGTACTTCACAAGTGTGTAAGTTGTACTTACGCACTTGTGAAGGGGAATGATGAAGAGTTGCTACAGTTGCATATAGCATCATCCATTCTTCGGTTCTCCTCTTGCCCACTCATGATAGTTTATCACTTTATATGTAATGTGTCTGTCCCCTAGATAAACCTCTGCATTAATGTATACTTAACCTCATTCCTGTGGAGAATAGAGGTTTCTTGCTTCTTCTATGACTTTCACACTAATTTTTTTTTTTTTTTTTTGAGGCAGATGGACTAGAAAGAACATCTTAGCTTCATTACAGAGTCATCTGGAATTATGCTCAGTAATGTTACAGTTAATGTCTTACCCTTATGAGTATGAAGATCTATAAACCTTTATCTTATTTTTTTTATTTTTTTTTTTTTTTTTTATCTCTCTTTCTTACTCAGTATATATGAGTATTCACTTTAAAATAAAAATACAGGAAACAAGTTGAACTTGCCAAAAAGACTTGCAAAAAATTTGTAGCCGGGTGATATAGACAGTAATGTCCTGTGAGTCTAACCCTGTACCTCATTCTGCTAAAGGCAGTATGATATTCCCCACAGTAGTGATGATTTCAGATAGGAGAATCTTCAGTGAGACAGAACTATATTCCCATAAAAGTGATGTGAGCAAGGGGAAAATTAGAGACAGTGAGTTACTTCTGACAACAGTCACTTATTTGACTTCCCTGATTTAACCCAGAAGGTTTGCTGTAAAGACAATTCACAGTTAGAGTATCGTACATCAGTACAGCAACAGTTCTAAATGTTACTAAAACACAGATCTTTTCTAAAGTTGTCTTGAAAGACTCTCTGGTTGCTTAGATGCCCTTGGCAAATTGGTGACTGCAGCAAATAAATGCCTTCTAGGTTAGTTTTTTTGTTTCAGTTTTATGTTGTTATAATTACTGTTGCTATTTTTACTAGTAGAAGTACTCGGAGAAAGAGTAGAAACAGAGAAAAGGAGGCAATAATAGGAATCTGATTATTTAGTTAGTTGGTTTTGATGTGACTGTCAGGGAAACCAAGCTGCTGATCAAACAGCATTTTGCCCCAGGAGATCACAACAAAATGGCTGTGTCTAAAGTTTAAAGATTAAAAGATGCATGTTATAATGAATGGCCTTTTCAAAGTGAGCAAACAAGATTTATCAATGGTCCTCAAATGTTATGTTTATATTCTGGTGATGTTTATGTCCAGCTAAAAGTGAGATAAAAGAAAACACTGAGACAATGGTTAATATGAATAATCAGAAAATCAGATAAAAAAGAAACAGAAAACAGTTAAATTGTACTCTGGCTGTTATTCAGCATGATGTATTCTTTTAGCAGCCTGGAAAGTCCTTGCTAGTGTTCTCCATTCATTATTTTCATACTGTCAGTAAAAGTATAAAAGAAGAATGTTCTATCCCAACGACTAGAAGATTAACTTTCAGAAAGTTGTGAAGTTGACTTAGAAATCATGAAATTAAAAAATGTCAAGATGCATAAATTCTGAACCTTTTTTCACCTTCTAAGTTCTTTATAGGAGACTCATATCACATGTCAAATTTCATGTAGTGATCAGAGAAACAAAACCTTTTTTTTCTTTCTTTAAAGCTATGATGAAGACAATCACTTCACTCAGGGAACAGAGCAAAAAGATTTTGTTTAGCAAGACCTGCATGCAAAGATGGAAATGAATAAAGCTGTTATATGTATTCTTCCATTATAGATGAATGCGAAATTTAGGCCTAAAGGATATAAGCTTAAATATTTTGGGGTCTTACAATGTCTTAATATTGCCTGTAAAGTGGTCATCATTATAGAAAATTGCTAAATGTGTCTCTTAGTTATTCTGCTTCTGAGATGAGGATCTTTATATATAAGACAAAGCCAAAAGGCCCTGGAAGAACTTTTAAAATATGGTGCATAAAACAATTATCTGTTTTCAGTTACAAATGTTAGTATGCTTATCTTATGCTTTACTATAAATTATTATCCATTAGTAACAGTAAAGAAAGCTTTACTGAAGGAAAACATAATACTTGGCTTTGTAAATCACTAACAGCATCCTGTGTAGTCTATTATCATACTCAGACATTTCATGGTGACTTAAGATTTGTTATAATTTAATTGAAGAGTAACCTTCTGTGACTGACAACATTTCAGATACTGAAGACCTTCAGGTTTGATTGAAAAATGAAGTTATAACTCCATCCATCATAAATAAAGAGCTCTGTAAGAATATCTGAAGCTACAGTGGCAGACTCCCAACAGCATTACCTGTAGACTTCTAGTACTGCTTCAGAGAAACAAGATGGCTTGTTTTTGAAAGTATTGAATGTGTGTGTTGTTATGCAAGCTCAGATGATAACAGAAAAGTGCAGTGGCAAAAAACAGGACTGAAAAGAGAAAAAATAATTAGCCTTGCTCAAATACACAAATTTAACACAGGATATAAATAACCTAAGGAAATTTGCTTCTTATGGTATAAACATTTAAATATAGCAAGTTTATGCATAAATTAATTACATTTTGTCCATATTTGTAATGTATTTTTCAAATATTATTATTTTTTAGGCTTAATGAGTTCATGTATTGACCTATTTCAAATCATCTTTTCTTTAAAATAATTTTTAAGTCACTTGAGAAAATTATTAATTGATAACTTCATATTATAGCCTGGTATTTATTTTACAGAACTGATTTCTTAGCTTCTCCTACTTGGAGAGGCTGAAAGTCTAAAACTGCGAAAGGCAGCTGTGGCGATAGGGACAACTTTACACATCATATTCTGCTCACAGTAGTTCACCAGTAAAATATACCTCACAGAATAAAATATGACGCACTAGGCAACAGGAGTTTCTGGGAAAGTTTTCAAGGTTTGTTGATCAGCTGAGATATTGCTTTACTCAGAACAAACATTGGCTTACTGGGTGATGTTGTATCTTCAGCAGTGAAAAGTCTTCAGTGAATAGTGTCCTATTCATTATGGCCCAATATCAGTCTCAAGTAATTTAAATTTTCATTCTAAATTAAATTATTAACATTCTTGTTCAGTTTCAAACATTTTTGCCTTAGCTCCCAGTCTCTCAGGTCAGGAATTACCATATACTGGTCTATTGACACAATCTTAGGATTTAGCAAGATTATCCTAGGCATCAAAAACAGACATGTAAAATTAGTTTAATAAAATGTAGATAAATTCTTTGCCAAGCCCATGGTATTGTAATGTAATAGTACACAAGATGAATTAAGAAATGTGCCTATTTCCACATTTTACAAGAGTTAAATAGCTGCCTTATTTCAGAAAATTAGAGGTTAGTTTTCATAAAGTGTTAAACATTCCCTCCATGAAAATTTACCTGCTTTGTGAGTTCCAAATTAAGCCAATTTTTTATTAAAATCCAAGTTTAAGAGTCATAATTGTGGCTTGTCTTGAGCTGTGTCTGTGTGACTCCTCTGATTTGTCATACTTCCTTTTCTTGCAGTGGTAGTTTTCCAATAACTACTTCAGCTTCAATTATTTTGCCACAACTCCTGAAGAAGTTTTGAAATAACAGAAAAGGCTGTTGAAGGGTAATCTTGCAAATGATTGTCTATATAAATAGCTGTTAGGGGAAAGATAGTCTTAGATTAAATTTAGTATCTTAGTGTGGGATGTATGTTCAATGTCTCTCTATCCTTCTTCTGTAGGAGCCTCATCGCTCCCTTAAGGTCGTAGTATTGTATTCTGTTATGTTATATTATA
>KL273416.1:27043-40349 GCA_000699545.1 Podiceps cristatus | reverse complement strand
TTTTTTTCTCCTCCCCCCCTTAGCATTAAAATGTGGATGTTAGTAATTTCAGTGTTAGAGGACTGTAGTGTTGGCGGGAATAGGTAATTTAAAGGGACAAAAGCTCATGTTGCTTTGTCATTGGATTAAATAAACATGCCTTTAAATAGGATGCTTAAGTAGTTTGCCTTATGCAAAATATATAAGTATACCATTTTTTAGTGTGTTTTTTTTCTGTTGGGATGTGAATTTTGGGGGGCTGTGGTTTTTGTTTGTGGTTTTTTGGGGGTTTTTAATTCTTTATTATGAACCCATCTGTGGCATTGTCCAGCAGAGAAGCCCATCAGGTTTTGAATTCATAAGCGTATAGGTGGAAGTGAGGGACGTGTATTTACAAATCTGTAATTTTCAGTTGCTCTGTGTTGGAGTCCTCCTCTATTGCAGGCTTTCAGTCAAAACCGTTCTTGCCAGTCAGCTTGAGTTTCCTTAGGAGCTGTTTCTGTTTGTTATAAAACAAACTAGTTAAACACAGTTTGAGTACAGATTTCTTCTGTCTACTTTTTTTTTTTTTTTAAGTGAAAACATGGTACATAATGTTCTAAATGTAGTTAGGGGGGAAAAAAGGGGAGGCAGGGGAGCTAACTGCAAAGGAATACTTTTTCGTTACGTACTGCACTGTTGTGTCCAGGGTCAGTAATCAGAGAGAAGGATGGTGTGGTCTCTTAGTTCTTTATTGGGGAAGAATTCTATTTCGTTTTCATTATAAACTTTTCAGGAGAAGTAACAATGTGGAGAGGTAGGGAAGAATCTCTTAATGCTAGTGGAAAAGTTAAAAATACTTAATCCCCCTACATTGGTAACATATTTGTAAAGTAGCCCAGCTGCTTTTCACTGTAGACATACATTGAAAAACATCATCTGCTTCCAAACCTATGTCCACTTTATTCTTTAACTTACTGCCTTGCTAGAAAGTGTAATTTCAATCTATTGTGTTTTGAGTTAAGGTGATATTTCCACTTTCTTTTGCCAAGGGGACAGGGTTGCAAGTACTCTTTCCACGGCCGAAGAGATCGGTTTGGTAGGCGGACACGCAGGGATCAGAATGGACACGTCAGGCGTGCTTGGCTCTGCCCAGTCCGCATGTTGGGCCTCGCAAAGCAGAAGGCATTCCCGGGATCCTCACCCAGCCCTTCCGCAGGCAGCGCGGGGAACGAGTGCTGAAGAACAGGGCAGCTTTTCCGTTTGTTTACTGACCAGCCTCATTTACTCCTTGGGAAAGGGAGGGAATGTTTTTAAACACAAATTTACTGCTTTGGCAAAGCCAGGCTGGCAGTTTTGGCGGTAATGTATAGATTTTTCTCATTTATTATTCTCTCTTGTGAATCGTATTAAAAATAAATGAGAACTAAGTTTCATTCCCTATGCCTGCCAAAGAAGGGAAAATTAGGTGACCCAATTATGTCCATTTGCAGTGTGTCGGAGGCAGCAGGACAAGCTGGTAGGATTTAGTCTTTTAACACAGCTTGGTGAAGAATGTAATCATTTCAGACTAAAACTATGGCTTTTGAAATGCACAGGTTAGTCTTTTTTGTGAGAATGGAATTGAATAATGGCATTGGAGAGTAGAACTGTGCCTAGCTGCAAAATAGATAAGGTATTGGCAGCGCAAACTTTCCCATGGGCTTTGCACATCTGCCTCGCCCTTACCTGGAGAGACCAGTTTCAGACTTGATAGAACAGTGCGTTCTGTCGGGCTTCATCAGCCCTTGGCATCTCTTCCTTCAGTGCGTGTCATTCAGGATATGATTACCAGAAATTCAACTGAGACCCCAGTATTTTTTCGCTTGGGCCATCAGTGAACATGCAACCGTGCTTCTGAAGAGCTTTGGCTATTCCTTCTGTTGAATGAACAGCTTTCCAGTTGAGCTCTGTTGATGCTGTTGGGATTCCTTCAGTCCAGTACGTGATGGTTCTTGGTTTTTCCGTCTCCCTGTCTGGCTTTTTGTGATGAAAATACAGATGGAAATGTTGTCTTTCAGGGCATGTTTCTCATATGCGGATTAATATATGTGGTAAAAATAGGTAAATAAATTAATTCTCTGTTTTAACTATAAACACCAGGATTCATTAGTGCCATTGATAAAAGTTTATGATGTACAGGATGTGCAAAATTTGTTTTCATCTTTGCTGATCAGCTGACATTCACCTGCCAGCACCCTGCATCTGGCACGTTGCATCCTGATGCCGGTTCAATTTCCTTATACCGTTGTAATTCAATGACACGTACTTCAAAACCACGTTTCTTTGCAATTAGCGTGCCATACATTTTAGCTTAAAAACTCATTTAACCTAGTGTTGTCAGCAGCACTGTCTCCAAGTTAAAGAACCTAAAGCTAAGACTTTGACCTTTTTCCGTCTCCCATATGGGCCTCTCTGAACTTGTAAACATTACTTCACTGCTTTTAAGTTTTTCTGTATGTTAAAAAATACCTTTTGTGCGAATCCCTGACCCAACTGTAAACCATTGTAAGGAAGGAGAATTATTCAGGACAGAATGATAAGGATGGATTGAAACTGGAGGCTTTGTGCTTTGAGTAGGTTTCATTTTATTTCCATGGTGAAGGACCTTGCATGGTCTTTTCTGTTCTTAAATCCTGGCTGGGAATGTAAGCCCATCAGGGCAAGAAGAATTTTCATTGTAAGTTTTGAGAAATGGTTTTATGTTCTTGTGTTCTAGTGACACCAAAGTTGGAAAGAGTTCAGGTGGTGTTGTTGTTGTTGGGGTTTTTGTTTGGTGGGTTTTTGTTTGGGTTTTTTTTCCATACTCATAGGAGTACATGGTATGAGTTAGGCTTTGATAGAACCTGGTGACCAGGAGAAAATCTGAATCTTGCTTTCTGTGGTAGAAGTGCTGATGGGTGTGGCGAGCCCACGAAGCTGTTTGTAGTACCTGCGTGATTGCAGAGAGGCTTGTGCGAGGGTGAAGTGATAGAGACCTACCTGAGCCCTGCAGCGTTAATAGATGAAGCAGTCGCCACTTGTTTAGTCTGAGGAACAAAAAATTGGTACTGAGCATAGGCAACATGATGTTCTGACCTTGCATGAATAGAAGGTGGATACTGGTCAGCAAAGAAGCAGAATTCAGAGCTGGTAATTGCAACTGAGGCAAAGAATGTCCTGACCTGAGAAGTGCTTCAGGGATGGATCCTTGTGTAGCGTGCGGGTCTACTGGGACTTAAAGACTGTGACTAGAACTCGTGCTAGTAGTGATTCAGCTGTTCCTCAGCTGTCTTGCTGAACTCTCTCATATTTTGCACTTCTTCCCTCCCACCCCCAAACTAAACAGTTGCAAAATATTTTTAGATCTTATTTCTTAGGGTTCGAAATAGAAGAATGTGGAAATGATGATGTGTAGTTGAAAATGTTGGAAGTGTGAGCTGCCATTTAGAATAGATAGGGACAAATTGGTCGGAGAACCTTTGTGTGGCAGTGGACTGGTCACCAGGCTTTTTAGTCTTATTTTATTATATACTTTTAAGAAAGAAACCTGTTTTTTGGGGGGTTTTTTTGGTTGTGGTTTTTTTTTGTGTTTTTTTTTTTTTTTTTAATTTGCTCCAGTCATTTTTGGAGCCTTTAGCAGTAAAGGGCTTGTTACTCAGAGGATGTGCCCTGTGATTTAGCAGGTAAGTTCTCAAGTTCTGGAGTGCAGACTTGGTGTTCCACCGGTGTATTTGTTGTGACAGTGGTGAGGAGAGTTCAGCTGGGGCAGCCACGCGGATCGGACGAAGGCAGGATCTCTTGAGCGTTGCTGCTGACTTGTAGAGGGACTAGGCTTTAGCTTGGAAGCGAACCTCTGTGATACAGTCCTTCTGGCTGGTCTTGAAGATGGCCTGACTCTGGAGGCTGTTTCAGTTCTCGGCTGAATTCCTCTGAATTTATGGAGTTAGGAAAACATTTGATCTTACTATTTTCATTTGTATTTGGTGTTAAATATAACAAAATGCGTAGATTACTATTATTTGCAATTTGGGGTGGATGTGGGGATTTCTAATGGTGACTATAAATATGCTGTTAGTGTCAGTAGGACATAAGTGCATCTCGGAAGCGGTTTCTCCCTGCGTTCTAATCCTTTTCTTTGGGAAGCAGTTCACACAGTTGTGGTGAGTATTTGTACAGTGGTGGTGGGGGGTGTGTCTTTGAAGTCCATAAAAATGAGACCAGCAATTAGTTACTGCAAATGGGCCTGTTGTCAGTGCTGTAGATAATCTTTCTTGGGACTGCAGTGCATATTTAGAGGACAAGAGCAGTGAGAACTAATTAGTGAGGTATGGCTTAAATAATCCTTTCAGAGCAGGCAATTTCTCTCCTCTGGAGATGTGAAATGATTCTTTTAAGCCATTGGTAAAGCTCAGCTACTTCCCACACTTGTTAGTAAGAGACACTGTAGAGAACCTACGGGTGAAGCTAGCAGGGATTTGGGATTCATCATTTCCCTGATAAACCTGGTGTACAGAACAATTGAGTAGCTCTAGCTACTCCTGTCTTGTTTCCCTGCTATGGGTCAGTGATACCTACAGAAGGTATTTTTTAACACACTTCACTGCTTTTAAGTTTTTCTGTAAAGTTTACAAGTTCAGAGATGCCCATATGGGAGATGGAAAAAGGTCAAAGTCTTAGCTTTAGATTCTGTAACTTGGTGACGGTGCTGCTGCCATTGCTAGGTTAAATGAGTTTTTAAGCTAAAATGTATGACACACTAATTGAAAAGAAACAGGTTTTTGAAGTACATGTCATTGAATTACAACAGCATAAGGAAATTGAACCGGCATAAGGATGCAACCTGTAAGAGGTGGTGAACAGCCATGAAAGAAATGCCTAGATCTGCCTTCACTTGTTGACCACAAAAAAAGAAGGGCGGGAGGAGACGGTGTGTTTGGTAAATATAAGCTGGACTTTATCAACAAATGGTGCAGGTATGCGTATCTTCCCTGATCAGAAACTCTTAAGTACAGCAACTTATGCTATTAATTACACGATTCGAGCTGTGATGCAGTCCTGAGTAGCAGGCACTTGCTGTTTCATTGCAGATTACAGAGGGCTTGAACTCTCATTTGTGAGATTGAGCTGTTTGTCTCAAGCAGGCTAATATGATGGGTAGGAAGAGTTACAAATTCTTACCATGCCCTGACACCCAATGTCAGTTGTAAAATATGTTCAGAAATATGTGACAAGTCTAAAAAAAAAAAAAAAAAAAAAAGCCTGTAACTGTTAGCTGTTGGTGACTGAACAGTGAGATCGATCTGAAAAATTCTGTGCAAAGGGTTTTCCAGCCCAGCTTTCAAGTGCCAATCTTTGTAATTGCCATATTCAGTTAACATATGCATAGTTGAAAACAATAATTTTGGTCAAAATCAGCATGCTTTACATTTCTCCCTAGTTTTCCTCAAATCTTTGGTGAGCTACACCCTTGGTTTTTTTTTTCTTTAACTAGAAGAAATTACATGTCACCACGTTTATTGGTTTTTCCAGGGAGCTTGGTTTTATACTGAAAGCTTCTTAAAGAATGCAAAGCCTGAATGCATTCCATTCTCAAGTGATTGGGAATGTCATTGGTATGGTCAGTGTGTAGATCTTGCAGATGAAGAATGGCTTGACCTTTAAAAAAACCTTTTTCTTTAAAAATAAAAAGGGTCTACAAACTCCAGACAAGCCTACAATTTTATGCATTTTGGCTAGACCATGTTCTAAAGCAGACTGTGAAATCAGAGCATATTGAAGAGTCTTTCTGGTTTTCAGCTCTGTATATTTCTGTAATGCTTTGCTCATTTGTTTTCACAGGACAGTTTCCTCATACATTTTTTCCAGCTACAATCATTAATTGGGACTGAAGACGTGGGTTATCTGATCTTCTGTGCTTTTTAGAAGCAGGTACGTTGGCAGGGAAATCTCTGATATTTTATTGGTTGGGAATGGGGAGGACGAGAACTTTGTCTATGTGCCAGAAAGAATTGCAGGGTTAGGGATATTCTGCTTAAGTAACATTTCATTATGTAGAGCATATTAATGTAGCTTTCTTGAGAAAGCAAAGTTGGTAAATACTTCCATAAGATTTTTCAATCCTTCATTTATAAAGATGGATTGTGCTGTCCTCTGGGCATAGACTAGCTTTGTGGAAATTTACTGATGTAATACTTGCTGGGTGGTATCATCATCCGTGTCTTATAAAAGCTTTGTGTAACAGGAAGAGAGATACATGAAAGTTTTTCATACTGGGGTCTCAGTACTGTCTTAAGACTTTCTTCTTTTTGCTTTGATGTCAGGTAGGAAAAGCTGTGGTGGATGAGGCTATCACCCACAATAATTTTGCAGCGTGTGAAGAGCAAAGACCTGTTGCTCTGTAATCTTAATTTAACCTCCTTACATATATTTATTTTGATAGCTTTTGAGCAATGTGGAGTGTTTTTCCCCCATGTTGCTTACTAAATTGGTGAAGCATTCGCTGAATGGGCAGGCTTTAGTACTTTTATCCTTCCTGTTAGATAGTTTCATCATAGCTTCATCTTGGCTGAGGTTTACTTTGGAAGAACCAGGTTTAGATAGGAATTTCCATCATCCTTTTTTAAAGTTTGAAAAAAAACCAACCAACTGGAGGATTATTATGAATGAATGATTACGTGTGTAGGCTACAAATCTCTTGTGATACCTGATGTGTGGGGGAACGCTGAACTGCCCTCTCCCTAGCTGGCGTGGGGGCAGCTGCGACCTTTTCTTGCCGCTTGTGTGTGGTGCCACCTATTGATAGATACCCCGTATAATTTGTTCCCTTTTTAAATGGTAGGTGTATTACTACATCTGAGGTTTCTGTTATGCTTTTTCTTTTCTAAAACAATTTCTTTGGCTACTAGCACAGCGCCTTTCCTCTTAAAGTAACAATATTCACCATAAAAGGGGCAGGGGGGTAAGTATGCATTAGTATAATACTAGGAACGAGTCACAGCCTTTCAGACTTACTTGGTATCTTGATAAACGTTTCTTCTTTTATCAGTCTCTGGATACGCATAACTTACCGTCTTATTTTGTTCTTTGTCTTGCTGTTGACGTCACTTGTTAGCACTCAGTAAATTGCCCTGTGGAATACATGCTGAGTGACAATGCAATCTGCTTGGTGGAGTTGACGCTACACGAAAATAGGGGATCGTTTTATTCCTCCTTCAGAAAGCAGTTTGCTGATCATAGCAAAAAAACATGATCCCCTTGCACGCTTACAGGCTGCAAGTTTCCCAGCAAAACCATCTACAGCAAATCAATGTAATGCAAATCTTCCCACTGGAAACTTACTCTAGTAGGACTGGTGCTATAGCTTTCTCCGCTTTTTCCTGGTGTTATCTTCGTCCTAAGTAACGTGGGTGGTGAAGCCTATCCCAGCAGCTGAAGTTTGCATTACTTCTGACTCATGTAGGAGGCCTTATATGTAATTTTGAACTGTTTCCACACCCAGATTACTTTTCCTTAAAAGTAATAATGAAAATGAAGTCGGGGGAGAGGTTGATAATGACTACAGGGAAACGCGACATGGAAAACAGTGTGTTTCAGCCTGCCGTGATACAGTCTTCACGAAGCATGCCTCATGTCCAGTGCCTTCCCTTGGTTACTAAGGCTCACGAAAGCAGGTTAATAGCGTCATATGGGACCAGACCCCGTTCTGTGAATGAAAACGAACTGGAGAGCTGTTCTGGAGCCACTTCTCTGAGCTGTGCGTGGTGGAAGAGGGGCTGTCTTGCACCTCCATCCACAGATTCCTTAGCAGGGCTTATGTTTCTCCAACGCAGTACTTCCAAGGGGGTTTAGTTTGTTATGCTGCTGTAGTAGCATATTAGTTGAAGCACCATTATTTTCTAAGTTTGAAGTTAAGGTTTTTAATATTGTTGACTTAATAAACATACTCCAAGATAATTTTTAATAGCAGCTGAAGAGGATGCCTGAACATTTTTTGCCTTGACAAACACCCTATTGTGGAACTTAATTACCAGATACTCAGACGGCAAAGTATAATCATGCTCTGTGCTGTAGAATTTCGATAGCATATTCTGTTTATTCCATAATGTAATTATTTTTTTATTGAAATAGAAAAGCAAAACTTCAGGGCTTAAGTGATACGAGAGAGGATGATAAACCCTACTCCTTCCCTGCCCCTCTTAGCTATTTTTTCTCTCCAAAACAATTTTATAAATTTTATTATCTTTTGTAAAAGTGCAGTAGCCTTCTTTATATGATATAAAAAGAAAAAAAAAAAGAAAATGAGACTTAAGAGTTTAGGTTTCATTTAGCTTTTGTTTAGCCATTGCAGGTTTGATGGCTGTGCATTCTGCATCCTGTTTTCATACTGATTGTGCTTATTTATGGGGAAAAAACAAAACTGTGTGCTCTTCTGTCAGGGTGATTTCTTTCATCTAGTTGTTAGAATTCTCTTTTTCTACTCATGCAGTAATGTAACAACAGATAATGAGCTAGCAGGGATGGGAACATCAGCCTCTTTGAATGTTTGAGTTGCATATGTGAGGCCCAGTTTAGCTGTTCAAATTTTTAAGGATTTGTCTGATGAAGCATGTGATTCCTTACTGTCCCAGGCTATTAAGTGGTCCTGCTCACTGGTGAAAAATAGGTAGTTTGGAAATTAAACTTTGTCTGTTATTCCTATTACACCCTATTACCTGTTTTATTTTGTCTTTTTCTGATCTTAAATCTTCAGGAAATCCAGGAGCTGGCAGGAGGGGAATGAACCGTGAGGGTGTCCCCGGAAAGAGTCCGGAGGAGATGTATATTCAGCAGAAAGTGAGGGTCCTACTCATGCTGAGGAAGATGGGATCAAATGTAAGATGCACTGTCATAGCCTGTAGTTTGTGGCTTTCTAGACATAATTTTGTAGTAACTGGGATAATGCTTACTGAGACAGGCAGGTGATGGTCTGGTTTTATTGATGAATTGGTTTAGCCATCAATGATTTATTATCTGCAGTCAAACACGATTGATTTTTGCTTAAATATTATGAGGTTTGTGGTGCCTGAAACAAAACCTGAGCATTTGATCATTTCTTTATATACAGTGAAGTTTTTCATTATTGGAAAACCAGCAAAATAAAGCAACGTTTTTAAGGCGACTTTGAATCTCTCTGTGAATGCATGATGTACCAGTTTGCTGCCGTGTCCTTGCTGATGGTGTAGTTTGCACAAATAACAGATTAAATTGTTGAAGAGTAGAATAGAGGCAACTGTGATGTTTCTGTTTGGGAAGTGGGAGGTAGTATTTTCAGTCTTCAATTTCCTTTTTGCTGACTGACTCTCTGCATTTCCAGCTGACTGCTAGTGAAGAGGAATTCTTGCGCACATATGCAGGTGTAGTGAATAGCCAACTTAGCCAGCTTCCTCAGCACTCAATTGATCAGGGTGAGTACTGGATTTGTTTGCCTTGAGTTTATTTAATCTGTGACAACATTCTCAGAAAATACCGAATTTATGTTCCTGCATTTCTGTAATAATATGGCACCTCTCTAAACCTGTCCCGCAATCTGAGATATGCAAGTCATTGCCTGCTGTAATCTTCGGAAGAGAACTAGAGTGTACTCTTCAACAAGTGGTTTTATTTTAACATCTAAAGTCAGTCTTGGATATATGTAAGATTCACTGGGATGAAGAGCCTTGTTAAACGTTTTATTCTCCCTGATAACTCAAAACATGCTGTATGTGTGCATTCAGGTCACAGGACTGATGGCCAAAGGCCTGTGAACTGATACCATGTATATAGCATCCTACTGTATGTAATAAACTAAATAAAAATAAATTTAATCCTGATTGATTTTTTTCTATAGGTGAAGTTAAATTCAGGTACACATAGGTCCTTCTAGTTCTTCGTGTGTCTTACTGTATTCAGTATGGATCCTCTGCATAAGATGACTTTCATCTAAATTTTTATATTCATTCTTAAACTGGACATTTATGCTTAAAAAGGAATAAGGGAGTGGCAAGCACTTTTTTTGTATACTTCAAACTGGGATTTTTATAACAAAATATAAAGTAGATACAGATTTCTAAGCTACAAAAGCAATTTTTTATGCTTATGATAATTTAGTTACTATGACTCCAATTGCTTGATAACACTTTTCTCACAAAACAAAATGGAATCATGTAACAACATCTTTTGTTTTGCACATTCCTTATGAATGTGGAAGTGCAACGTTACTGTTTCAGCAGAGGAAAAGAGGGAAAGTTTAGCAATAGGTGGAATTTGTTTCCCATTGCATTTCTTTAATTTGCACAACATAATTAAATCCCAGACAGGGATAGGAGAGATGAAATAAGTTTACAAATCTGCTTTGATTTGTTTAGATTCCCATTAAGGTGATGAAGTACTTGCTGCTTTTGTGAATTCTTTGCAGAAGTCTTGGTAAACAATTGTGTGGCACTGCTCTGAATCTACTAATCTCTCTGAACCTGAATGTTTTGTTCTGATTTTCCACCACCCCACCCCCCCTAGGCCTCATGCCAGATCACGTTCATAATGTAGAATTTGGTATTGAAGGGAAACTCTTGTGTGCCAGAAAGAACTGACTTGAGCAGAAATTTAATACAGATCTGTCATTTAGAAAACCATTAGAAAAATAACCTGCACAAACTTGCTTTTCAGTTTTAAGCCTGTGTGTTCATTCCTCACATAGCCGGGGGACTGATGGAGATATACTTGTATATTTTGGCTCAGAATTCTTAAACTTTTCTGCCAGTCTAAAGGAAAAATTTGCTGGTTTCTCATCAAAAAGAAAAAAAAAAAGAGGAAGATGGATTCAGTTAAGAAAGACTGTCTTAGTTCCAGTTGGCATTTTTCAGCGTTATCCCTAAAGTAGTTACGTTTCTCACAGTGCCAGTGTATGCTGAATTACCTGCACCTTGGCAAAGAAGAGATAATGAAAACAGAAGTCCAGCCAGGGGTCACAGATACTTTGTACAGCTGTGCTCCTGCACAGCTTGATCGATCTTTCTTGTCTAAACTGCCTGGTCTCATTATCTGTAAAATTATATTTTCTCACTTTGCAGAGGGCTTTGGAGACTCAAAAAAAAAAAAAAATTGACATAACTTTTAAATGTAATCAAAAGAGAGTCCACCAGTTACTTAGTCTGCTTCTAGGCTCACTAATCATGCGATACAGGAAATGCAAGAGCTTCATGCATTGTTCAGAGAGATGTCTTTGTCCCATGTTTGAACAGATCCTAACCAATTTCTCTGTCATTGTTTTCTTAAAGTCCTTGAAGGTTCTTAAAACGTTGTCCATAGGGAAGTGAAGTCCTCCCTGTTGATGCTTGCTTTGTTCTGTCTGGGACACTGCTGTCCTCCCTGGGAGATTCGGCCCCGCAATCTACCTTCGATCCTCCCAAGTTATAATTAAGCTGGTGGTTTGACCATTAAGATTTTTCTTGGTAGGGGAAAAAAGAACAAAGAAAGAAAATAGTTAAATATTTAGAGAAGTGGGAAAGGATGTTGAGTTTTTCATGTTCAGCTATGCTGTCTCTCCAAATTAAGTAGTGAATAGCATAAAGAACAAATGAAAATGAGGAAACCTAGCCAAATACCTTTTCCTTTGGAGAAAAGTGAAGCAGTAGTATGCTGTATCCTGGCATTGGTTAAACAGGAAGGGTTGATTATTGAAAGCATTGGAAATAAAGAATACAAATTGCGTAGGTGTCCAATTTGCCATTTTAAGGCAGATTCCGTCTCCACTAGATGGCATTACCTTGTGCTGAAAAACCCCATCCCGAGTCCACACACTGAGGTACTTAAATGTTTTGTGTTCAAGGTTGCTTAAAGGAATTTTCTTCCCTCCTTTTCTGCTGTTTTCATTGAATCTCCTCTGGAGGATTTGGGGTTTTTTTGGTTTTGTTTTTTTCCTTTGTGCAGCTTGCCTTACACAACAAATAAAGGTATGTTATTTAAGGAGTAACTTACAATGAGTTAGCATGTTAGTGGATTTCACAATCCTTTCTTCTAATAATAGGCCAGATTGCTCTCAGCCTAAGTTCTCCCAGCCCTATCTTTAGAGTCATTTTCCTCCAGCAGGCACACAAAAGACAGAAAGCTGATTTCATACCCCCATTTTGTTCCAAAAAAGGGAATGTCATTCTTGGCCTTAGCACTTTAAAAGCTTTGTTACAGGCCTGCACATTTTTGTGTGTCACTTGAAAACGCTGTAGTCTGGCTTCAGAATATTACAGGAAGGTCATTTTCTTTCTTTTCTTTTTCTTTTTTTTTTTTTTTTTTTTGGAAGAGTATAGAGGATGAATGAATGGTCTAGAAATTAAGTGTATCACAGTCTCAGTTACCATTTTTATGCTTTTCTTTGTCGCACATCCACGCAATACTGTCTTGGAATAGCTGTCTGGTGGCTTCATAGTAATTACCTGAGGTAGGGCTGCCGAGCTGGTATGGTGCTCCCTACTATGGTTTCCGATAAAGATCAGTCAGCTGCTTTCTTGAGTCTATTTGACCACAGGGAGTCACTGCAACCTATATGTCCAATATATATTTGCAGCAATGTGACAGTGCATTGAAGAAAAGTTTACACTTGTCCCTGCTGAATTCAAGTGCTTGTGCCATAAACCTTCAGTGAGCCACTATTAATCACAGTATCTCTGACATTTAAAGTTTCTCCGTGATACTCTGCTTACTGTCTTAGGGTTCAGCAATAGAAGTTAATTGCTAATTTTGATCAAGAAGCATCTTAGTATGTCTCTGTAATTTTTAAGCAAGACTTAAGTCTAAGACTCCTCTTCAGTTTGTGCTTATTTTTGTAGAAAGAGGAGGAATTAAACTCTTTGTCTTTTTATTTTGCATCTTGTTTATAGAAGGAATTCATGAGTCAGACATACTGGAACACTTTCACTCTTGAAGCGTCTACATTGTATACTGTTGAAGTGAATATTGCTTTCCTGTCAGGAAGCTCAAAGTTATTCTGATTGCATTACTGAATATCTTTGTATAAATCAGATAATAACGACGTATGTCCCGGGCACTCCTAAAGTGCTATAGCAAAAGTGAAATTAGTGCAAGTCTTTCAAGAATGTGTTCAAAACCTTTTACACTCATAGCTGCAACGTATATTAGAGTAACAGATCTGTGAAGGGATCTTGAATGACCAGAAGATGTACTCCAGTCTTGAAATAGTTGTGGGTTTTGATTTCTCTCTCTCATATTCCAGCTCTATTTGCCCTTTGTTTTCAGTGTATTCCAGAATCTCAGGAAGTGCTTAGTCCCTGGTGTGCTGACCCTGGTACACTTCTCTAGA
>KL273416.1:0-27003 GCA_000699545.1 Podiceps cristatus | reverse complement strand
TTTAGGCAATTCAGATGTCTGATTCTGTTCATAGCTAGATATTTTAGCTATTTTTTTTTTAGTAGTTTGGCCTGTTTGCCCATTCTCTTCTCTAACTGGTCCAGACAGTCATGTTGCATCCATGACAGTTATGAGGCTTATCTGATGTATTAAAAATACTTTATTATGCATTGAAAGGTGAACTGCTAGCAGAGGGGATGAGGTCTCAGTAACCCAGGAAAGCCCGAACAACAGTTATAAAACTCTAGGCTGAAGTGTTCAATACTTAAATTTAGTATTAATTAAGAGACTAAATATTGATATCATGCTCACCTTTTTTTACAACCACTTTATTTTTGGATCATTGCTGTAGTGTTGTTAACACCTATATAAAAGTGCAAAATATAGGGCATTTCTATTTACTCAAGGAGCTTTTTAGCTGACATCTGTGAGTTGTTTGTTGTTTTGTTTTTATGACTCCAAGAATAACTGAGGAACCCAAAGATATCTTTGTTCAACCAGTGTATAAGCTAGAGAGGAGACGTAATCATGAGCTGTTTTGAGATATGAACGTATTAGTCGTCTTCCCTGCATTGCAGCAAGAACTAATGCAGCTCAAAGTCATTATGTTTCTTGAGCCTGAAATGATGAAATTAAGGCTTTCTCTCATATTTTTAATACAAGCCAAATGCCTCTCAGGAAGTTATATGCACAGAAGCATCTCTTGCATAAAAAACATATTTCCTATCTCCCAGTTACTTACATTTCTAAATGGTAGGCTAGCTCTTGGCTTTCTTAAGTTGCTGCTCTGGCAAATCTGTAAATGGAAGCCGTGCAGCTAGTAAGCATGATATGTGAATTATACTAAGACCTTGGTGATGCCAGCTCTGTTGTTCCTATAGCAACAGGAGTGTCGTGCTGGTTCTTGAAGGAAGAGGGTCCCTTGGGGAGGGCAAGGCTGAGATGCAAACACACGCCTCAGCTAGGTTAGACACGTTCTCTGGATGGTAGAGCATTTAAAGTGAACCCAGGCTGCTTGTGGAGTTAGGAGAGGGACCAGACTCATGAAATATCAGAGAGTGGTGGAGAAATGGAGATAGATAGCTCTCAGTGTAGTTTCATTCTTTTGAACACAATGCTTATTTTAATGCGCTGCTCCTCTCAGCAGTGCATGCTGTATTTTTAGAATGCCAGACTAGGATACGAATATTGGGAATTTCAGAGAAAAGTTACTGTTCAGAAGACAGTTGCTGGACGGTGGTTGAAGAACTGTGTGTCATTACAAAGATCATGAGGGAGGTAAAGAATTTTTTTAATTTGTCAGCCTTCAGACATTCATGACAGGCTTAGCCTTCTGATCTCTAAAGGCTTTTTGTGTTTGTTTGATTTTGCAGATGACTACAAACACGTCAGGTGTATGTATCTATTCATCGTTCAAAGAAAACTTGCAAATAGTAGATGTTAGATGCTACAGTTAGCATCTTCCTTTGTGTTAAGGTAGCATGATTTTAATCCAGGTTGTACCCTACTGGCTGATGTCACTGTAGCTGAGTACTTGCTGTGGAAAGCATTAGCTTCAGTCATCTTGGTGAAATTTTCTGAAACTTAGGTGAACTGATTAGCAGTTGCATGTGCTGAGCTCAGTGGCTACCGCTGTGCGGGTAAAGTCATTTGATCTTCAGATCATCTTGGCTTGCGAAGACTGAAGTCCAAGTGGTGTAAAAGAACTACTAAATTCAGCAATTCAAACAACTGCAATTAATACATAATTGCAGCAGGATTTTTTTGAAAGTTAGTGAGGTAGGACTGGCACTGTTGCTTTTTAATATAGGACATAGTCCTACAAGTTAATTACTGTTAACTTTTACGAAGGATGAGGGGAGGAAAGTGTAAGCAGAAGTAGTGGGAGAAGTATTTGCATTTCTGAAAGTTTGTGGCAATTAATGCTTTGCTCATCAAAGACAGAATCATAGAATGTTTTGGGTTGGAAGGGACCCCCAGAGCCTACCTAATCCAACCCCCCTGCAGTGAGCAAGGACACCATTACCTAGATCAGGTTGCTCAGAGCCCCGTCCAACCTGGTCTTGAATAATGGGGAATATTTTGTTTGGTATATGTGAGTCTCTATTTCAGTGTAGAAATGCACGCCCAGAAATGGGAAGGCTGTGGAGAGAGAGATTATTGTATGTAGAAAATGTAGAAGGTCAGGTATAAGCGTGCCTTTTTCATTGTTCTATGCATTAATTACTGGAAGTGCAAAGCTCAGTGAAGGATGTGCTAAAAGTAAACATGGTTCACCGTCCTATTGTCTTAGTTGCAGGCTTTTGGCAATGTGCAGCTTAACTTTATAACCTGTGCTCTGCTTTTTAAATTTTTTTACTTGATTAGAAAGAAAACATCCGTTGTAGGAGCCAAGTGGGACTGCAGCAGAAGCTCTATTCACTCGTACTTTAATCCTTGCTTTCCTTTCACCCCACAGAAACACCTGCTCTGGTCTCTGGAAATGTTTGTATTTGTACACGAGCACAGGCAGCTGTAAAATCGCTTAATGAGCAGACTTGTTAGATTGGTTTCATTTAGCTCTGGATAGTTGTAGGACTGGACTTGAACAAAACATGCTTTTGTGCTGAGAAATGTGGATGACCTTTTTCTGGACAAATGTCACCTTTTTTTTCCTGCTACAGGGTATCTTCAGAAATAATCATGCTCTGTAAGTGGCTTCTGGAAAGCTGAAAGCACTGCTGAGAGTATCCCTTTCATTTGCGTTCTGTGCTCTTGCCCATACTCAAGTTCAGCAGAGAAGTTTTCCATTCTGTTTTGCAATCATTGAAATGCTCAGCTAAAACCAGCAGGACTTACTGCCCTTCAAGAGGTTGTGGCATTGTTTATATTGTAACTAAGTACTTGGCTTATGGACATGAACGTGTCTTCCCTTTTTGCAAGTAGAACAAACTGGTTCCAGATATGGGAAATACTATTGGCTTTTACATCATAGTCAGGAGTCACAGTGCTCATGATGAGTAGAGAAGTGCTGAATAACAAACGATCCCTTTCGTTAGTGAATATGAAATAAGGCCACGAGGTGCAATACCCAGAGGGCAGTGATATATGTGTTGAAAGCGACTGGACTGATATCCCCTGGGAACCATCAGTTTTGGTGTAGATGGTCCTGTTCTCATAACTTCATGCTAGCATCAGATTTGATAGCCTGCAAGAACTTTCTGCGTGGCTGCTGTTGTTGGCAAAGCTGTTGTTGACAAAGATGTTTGCTTCTTTGTACAAATGTAGTAGAAAAATGGATCTTTAATGTGGGAATAAAATCAGCATAGGCTTGAGTCTTTACTGCAAGATGTTGTTCTGTTGGGTGTTGTGCTTTTGGGTTACCCACCCACTTCCTTGTCTAACTTGAAGGTGGTGCTGTCATTTATTTGGTAGATCAAATTGTCGTCTTAAAGGCAGTTGCCTGAGGCTGTTGCAAATGCTGACTTGCATGTAATTCCAGCAAATGGAAACACTGGTGGTTCTACCAAATAACAAAAGAAACTGAGGAGGGAGCAGGAAATAAAACTGTTCAGAATTGTGTATAAAAACCATTCTTTACTAATCTTGTTTAAACATATAAATATGTCACTTTTAATCTTTTCTTTTTTTTCCTTTCTTTCTTTCTAAAATGAATAGCTAAACCCCTTTAGCCACCCTTGGTCTTCACTGCTATCCTCTTTGTTCCCATATATTGTTTTGCTGCTCCCCTGTATTTTGGCTGAACTTTCGAACTGTGTATTGCCATCAGATTTCATTAGTGTATGACTACTTTATGGCTCCAGAATCATTTATGAAAGTTTTGAGTAAAATTGGTGCAAAGGCCAACTGTTGAGAAAGTGCAGTCATAATCTCCTTTTCAGCCCAATGATTATCCTTTCAAACAGAATTCATAATCTTTCCTTAACAAATTGTTTATCTACCTTGGTTCTGCTACGGATTGCTGATCTTACTTTTAAAAGTAAGATGGCAAACTATGTATTTTAAAATGCTGAAGAACATTAGAGAGGAAGTATGCCACCTTGATGATGTTATGATAAAAAAACAAACAAACAAAAAACAAAAACAAAAAAATACACACTTTGTTCACGAATTCATTTACTGTCATTACATTGATGGTAAGACAAGGGTATTGCACACTGACTGTGCAGTTCGCTTTGGCTGTGAAAGGCTGAAACCTTGAATTCTAGACCCATTCTCCATCCACTGTTCTACTACTTCCTTTAGGATGCACATAGTAATTCAGTAATACTATGGGTATTCAAGTATTTTCCACATTTTTACACTGTATTCTTTATTGTACTCTTGCTTTTTCCTCCAAATAGAACAGTGTTTTTAAAATTTGTCTTTTTCTGTTTTCTGTTGACAAGCTGTATTTCTTGTCCTCCCTTCTCTTTTCCTACTCAAAGTCCAGGCAAATGGCATGTTGACAGGAGCTAGCTGCGGGTGAACCTGCTTTTCAGCGATAGCTGTTTGGATTGTGAAAGCCAAAATGAACTGCAGAATTCCCAGCATCCTCTGTGCCAAAAGCTATTTCTGCTCATCCTGTGCTGAGCGCAGTCGGCTGCGCGTAGGAACAGTGCCGAAAGCTGGAATTGCTCAGGACAGGCGGGAATATTGACCTGTGTGTTTATGGGCTTGCCTGGTTCTCTGGAATGAAATTTCCTTTTCTACATGAAACTTGTACGGATGCTTGTAAGAATTCTTTTCATATTTAGGCTGTAGGAAGAAGAGACCTCAGGAAAACAGTAACATCTGTTAAGTAATCCAGCTCAGCTCTTGTGCTAATGTGACGTCACCTGTGATTTTGCGGTTGCTAGGCTACTCCAGCTGCTCTGATAGCAAAGCCTTCTCGACTTTGAAAGGGGATGGATGTAAAATACAGTGGCATAGGTTGTGCTTTATGTGCACTTGATTCTAAGTGTCTTTGCTCCCTCCTGTTTTTAGCATAGACTTGTTTTTCAGAATCCTTGCAAAGAAAATCTTTTTTTTGTAGAGGCTAGTAGTTCTTACACATTCAAACAAACAAACAAAAACCACAAAACCCCAAACAAAAACCCCACCCCAAAAAAAACCCACCAAACAAAAAAACCCAAAAAAACAAAAACCAAACCAAAACAACAAACAAACAAAACCAAAACACAACACGGCAAATTCTTAGTTGCTAGGATCCTAGTGCTATATATCATTTATGTTTTGATCAAGGAAGAAACAGTGGAGGAGATAAAAAGGGAGATGACTGCAGGGCTTCCACGTGTTGGCAAGAGGGAGCATCAGAGCAGTTTTTGATGTAGTTCTACAAGATATGGGTCCTACATATGAAAAACAAACTATTGCCTGGTCCTTAATATTTCCTTCATTGAGTATGTATAACAAATAAATTGCGAAGTATATTAAAATAAATGTAGTTGCATTTCATAAGCATTGATTTAGTTTTAAGGATATTAGCAAGGGGAAATTACAACCTTCTCTTCTCCTTTTTTTTAGCCACTTTTCTATATTGCAACTAAAGAGCAAATTAAATAACTGAAAAATTGAATTCATATAACTGTAACAGATGAGATTGTTATTCGTCCTCTTTCTTTTACTTTGTATGTGGGTGTATAGGCAGAAGTTGCTTGGGGCACAAAGCTGAAATCTGCTTCTTGATATACTTCAGGTGAAGGACTGGAGAATTTCACATGCTCCATCCAAGTTTAATTTGAACTTTCCAAACCCCCAGTAAGAGAATTTCATATTGCTGATCAGTTGCCTGAATGGGACAGGCAGTTGGTGTTGCTCTTGGCATTTCTTACTTTGTTGTCTAATCCTTTAATAGAAGTCTTGAAGAAAAACTTACTAAGCAAACAGAGCAAACTTACCAAGCAGACAGAGTCAATTAATGAAGGCCAGAATGGTCATTGTGAGTGGATCATTTGAATGGGATAAAATAATTTTTAGATCATTTGAATGGATAAAATAATTTTTAGAAATCTCTATAGACAGTGACTGGATGATTAATCATATTTTCTAATTGGTTAGATAAATGCTGTTAGAGGTTCTACAGATGAAAGAAAGCATTTACTTTTATCTGACTTTCTCAGGGATCAATTTTTTACCAGAAATTAAAAATACTGCGCTCAGCCCTTCAGGGTTGTTTTCCATTTCTTGTCTAGACTAGAGATACTGATTTAAACCACTGCTTTGACACTACTGTATGATGTGTTTTTATTTCCATATTGTCCTCAAGACATTTCTCTTTAAGTGCCTGTTAGGCCATGCTCTGTAGTTAGGAAGTCCAGAGTGCTGATTTTTTTTTTTTTTTCCTATGAATATGTCAAGGTATCTTTTTGAAGAATGAGAGCTTAGGATGGAGTGTTCTTTACAAGCCTTTATCAGACATGATTCTCAAGCCATTCAGGTGTTTCTACTAGAAGTGCCCACTTGAAAGACCGCACAAGTTTGTAAAGACTTGGAGATGGCTATAGGAGGGTAATAACATCTTTCTGTGCTCAGCGGGACATGGGTTTTGATGGTAACTATACACAGTTGACAACCTTGATTGGAAAAAAACAAAAAAAAAAAAAATCCAATAACTGAGGAAGCCCACACACTGAATTCTTCTGGAAAAGATTTCTTCAGGCTAGGGATAAAAGCGTTACTTAGCAAAGCTCTATCTGTTCCCTGGGCAAATGGAAGCCTTTGGTTTGAAAGCAAATAGTGCACTTCAGTTAGAGAATGGGACATTTTCAAGGCGTGTTAGATTGTAAAGGCTGTTTAAGTGATTTTCAGTGGGGGAGGGGGAAGCAAAAACCTTTCAGCTGGCCTATTAAAACAATTTTTATTCACAAAAGCAAAGAGTAATGAATATCTAGATGTAAAGATAAAGTAAAGTATATCTAAATGTCAGTTTAAAAGGACAGTGTGATGCATAGGGTAGTACAATTTTATTGAACAGCTGAGTTCCTCATACTTTCAGAAAAGCTCGATAAGTCTCTTATGCAGTGCCACAGTTTACAGGGCAATGAAACCAGAAAAGATTATTATCTCTGCATGCCTGCAGTGACAGTCTTTTTTTTTTTTTTTTTTGTCTTGCTGCATAGAAATATGTGAAAGCAGGGAATTATTGGTTTTCTTTAAAAACAAACTGATTTCCTTAGGCTTGCAAAGGAACGTTTTAAGTATAGTGTTGAAATGTTTAGACCACTTCAGGTTCCAGTCCCAGAAAAATAAGAAAACACAGCTTTCTCCTTCTTTCTGTCCTCTTTCTTTCCTTTCCTGTTGATTTTATGGATGTGTAAAATGACAGTTTGGGTACTGCATCTATGCAGTGTCCTTTAGAGGAAGTGATGGTGGCACACGTTTCCCTGTATCCATTGTTATTACAGGTGCTGAGGATGTCGTGATGGCATTTTCCAGATCAGAGACAGAAGATAGAAGACAGTAACTACAGGATACCTGAACAACACAGAACTGGAGAGGACAGTGAGATTGCTGAAGATAGAGGAGGATGGCTGAGCATTAATAAGTTCCTTTGCCCACCCTAATTGTTCCTTGGTATTCCTTCTCCTTTGTAATTTTGTTTTCCTTTGCCCAACCCTCAGAATGCATCTCACAGCCATCTATTCCTGTAAGGTTTTGCTACTCAGCTGGGCTGTGTTAATTAAGGACAAACCTAAAGGTGTATTTTTGATTGGCTCAAAGGGACAGACTGTGATTGGCTAAAGGAAGACAATTTTTCAAACTTGACCAATGAAAACCTTTTCTCTTGCATTTTATTTTGTATTTTAAAGAAAGTCTCTTGACACCCTACTTCTAAAGAAGCTTTTCATGCTGTGGTGCTTATTTAGGTCAAACTTGTGAATTTGAAGAGGGTTTGATTTGGCTGCATAGAACTGGAAGCAGCTTGTGGCTGGTTGACAGTGCAAATGCTTTCTCTTCAGTTGGCTTGCAGGTATTTTGCTGACTTCAACATTTTCATTGCAGAAGGCTGATGTTTTGGTGCATTGGTTATTTCTTTATACTTACTGACTTGGGGGGAAAGACAAATGTGCTTCGCAATATTTATTACATCTACACACATATAAATGCTTGCTTTTTTGGGTTTGTTTTGGTTATTTGATTGGCTTTGAAATCATGTTTTTGATTTCCTATTGGCTGCAGCGTTTCTGATGCAATCAGTTTTTCCATACCCATCTGCTCTGTGGCCTCAGGCTCTTTTGGGAGCATGTGTGGAAAGCGTATTTAGTTCAGTAAGTCTACCTGTTTAAGCTGGAACATGGAGCTCACCAGCCGTTCTCTGCCACGGCGTGGGCTGGCCTATGAACTCCTGGTAGACCTGGCTGTTCAGGTGGCTTCTCTCTTTGCTTCTGACAGAGGAGCTGTAGATATTTTGCAGGAATTGCAAGAATAAGATCTATGGCTGTGACATGAATTTGCCAAATTTGTATAGAGAATATTTGAACTTGTTTAAAATACTACATAAAGTTCCACTTTAACCCTTTCATTGCTGCACAAGACTAGCTCTCACATAAGGAAAAATTAATGATCATTAACTTAAATCCAACTTGCACTGGGCTTTAATAAACTAAGTTTCTAGTCATTTGAAAAATTGCATGTGGTTTGGCTCCTTGCAACTTTTTGGCTATATGGAGATTATCTGGATCCTAAGATAATACCATTTTCTTCAGGCACTGTGCCAAGAAGCAGTAGCACTGCATTAAGCTGTCTAATAGTGAGTGTACAGGTGGCACTCTCAGGTTTACACTGTTAGTAGTTGCAGGGCCTTAAAACACACATGCACACATTTACAGACTGAAAAACCTGCAGTGAAATTCCCAAAGTGCACTGACTGTTCAGGAATCTGCACATAAGATTTCTAGCACTGCTGCCTCAAACCTAGCACTTCATTTTCTCTCATATGTGCAGGTCATTTTTACAATACTTCTAGATTTCCCTGCAGGTTGCACTGACTTTAAGATGTTTTGAAATCGATTAAAGCAGATCTCCATTCACCTGTTCCTGGTTCCTTTCATATGGTTGTTAATTATTTGAAGTAACAGTTCCAGAATCTGACTGTGACAACATGACCATTTTCATGGCAAGAAATCATGATGACAGGATGCTGTTACGGTTTCAAAATGGGGAACAAGCTTGCGAAAAACCATGGAATGTGTGCAAAAGGAAGAACGGACTTGTGAGCAGAAGGAGGGAAGTTACCTTGAGCAAATAAATACTGTGTAATGAGAACAAGTGTATGTCTAGTTATGAAAAAATACGTTTGATTCAGTTGCAGCTTTGCAAACTTCAATGTGAAAGTCAGTCTTTTACCCCTGTTTGTTGGGGCCAGATAAGAAATTTCTTTATTAAAATAAACCAAGAAAGAGCCCAAAAGATTCATTAAATTTTGACCTGGTTGCCTATGAGGCACTTTAATTTTAACTTTGATGCAAAGGGGGCAGCCCTTGAAGGGTTAATTTAAGGGGATATGTGTGTTTCCGGCTGCTGGCTGGAATGAACGGGCTGGATTGTGGTGGCCTGTCATTGTCAAGCTAATGGGCATCCTCCATGTGTATCTATGGCATTTCTGAGCTGTTAAATCTTTTCAAAGAGAAAAGTGAAGTGTTTATGTGGTTTAACCTTTTCACTAAAAATGTAACTGTTGGGGGGAGGCGGGAAATACAGTTTTTAATAGCTACTCTTGCTTCTTATTGATTTATTGTACTGTTACACATCCAGATGGAAAATACTTGCTTCACCTTTGTGGAAGACTTCCATGTAGGTTCCAAACTTGGAGTCTTGAGTAGTGTGTTGAGAAGGATATATTGAGAAAAGGCAATGTGTTGTATAACAACATGATTTGGGATTCAGAAACAGGAAGAGACGTAGTCTCTTGAGAATATTTGTGCTTGCTTTGTTACCTGTGTGCTCTCCCCCTCCCCACAGGTGATTTCTTAACTTTAAACCAGGACTGGAAGATTTATAATAAAGAATTCATATGTAAATCAGAGAGAAAGTAGCAGAAAGGAGGGCTTTCCAATATTCCCCTTGAGTTATATTTCTAAGTATTTGTCGTCTCGGTATGAACACTAAATTCCTATTACTGCTGTGGAGCCTGGATTGATTGAGAGGTAGAGAAACCTGCACAGAGTACATCACCGTGGTTGACTACTTTATTGTACATACAAATTTCTCTAGCTTTACCTTTGGGATTTTGCCTTCTTAGGCAAACCATTACTGGTAAAAATAAGAAATCCAATGGTTTGGAAGTCAGAGAAAGATTTAGAGCTGACTCAGATACTCCTGTCATCTCTCTCCGGATAGGTAGCAGTTGCTGTAATTGTCGGTAGGTCATTGTATCTGTGAGCATTGCCCGTTGTTAATGAAAATGAGGCTCCACCATTCACATAGAACTTCAGATTGATTTTCCCAGGTCCTAAAATAAACCCTGGAGTAACAGAACATGTGAGCTGGTGGTACATCAACGCTTTGGAAGCAACAATTGCCTGAAAGAGGCTGGAGCATTAATAAAGTAAAATAAGCTCTTCAGATTTTTTTTTTGTTCCTATTCCGATCTAAGGTAAGTAGTTACTGTAAGTTGTCTTCTCTTGGCTGTTCCATGGCCTGTGCAAAGTTTCTAATTCTTTACTATTAAGTCTGTTTGTTTCGTAAGGTCTATATTTCTAATTTACCAGCAGCCTCGATAGTTCTAGTGAAGGCTAGAGATTAAATGGCCCATGAAATTCAAAGACCCCTTTCACCTAGAGAAGAGATACTCCTAGGTAAGATTTCAGGGTCATATGTGGGATAAATTTCTATAGATATTGAGAATCTGTTACAAAAATAGAGCAGTGCCATGTCAAAACCTATCAGTGTTTTATAATGCAAGAGGAAAAAAACTAAAGGCCAAAAGTTGACAGCTTTGAATCAAATATATATAATGTGTGTTAGAAATTATTTTATGAAAGTCATTCTGAGTACCTGGGCAATGAGGGGATGTATGATCTGGATTACTTTAACATCAGGTTAAACCTTCAGGGTTCTTTTGTTTGTTGTTGTGTTTTGGGGTTTTTTTTTGTCTCTTGCCTCCTAAAGGATTGTGTGGCAGAACTGAGAGCAAAAAAGGCTGTGGGGCATTGGGACCAACAGAAACCAACAGTGCAGTAAGGACAGTTTCTGGAGGTTTAAGGAATCTTCAGTTGTATTCAGTCTCTACAAAAGAAAGAGCCCTCTGTGAGTAAGCATCTCTTCCTCACTGTTACTCAACAGTAATGAAATGTTCCAAAGCTTCATTGTTAATAAAGAGCTTTTAAGAAGCTTTGTTAAAACTGCAGAGTAGTTGTTCTAGCTGTAAGAGTAACAGGAGCACTAAAGTGTTGCACAGTTGCTGCCTTGGTGGGGTATTTGCTGAATGCAGTTGATTTAAACCAAGCGACAGTGATACGATATACATCTACCCTCAGCATCAACCCATTCAACACTCGAATGACACTGGACCTATTTGTTACGTAGCACTGCAGTCAGAGGTCAGTTGTATGAAGGGCAAACCTTTCCCTGTTGACAGCAGGAAATAAAATTTATTTTTTAATTTCTTTTAGGTTAAATGTTTGCATTTGCTTTAATTTCACCTTCTCCTGCAGAGTAGTGTTAAGGATCCTGTCAGTTAGGCCTGGGTGAATTATTTCAATAAATTTAGGTAATATGAATGGCCTCGCACAAAACTAGCTTTTAAAGGTGCCAAAATGTGGCAGATTTTGGTGAGCCAGGTATAGTGCTGATGGGTATTTGCTGGACAGACTATTTTTCTTGCAGCCTTTGGTCTAGCATGATCAGTTTGCTATAGTGGTTGCACCCTGCAAATGACGTATCTCCTGTCTCTGACTTCTCTGGAGCTGCAGCAGATCGGTCACTGGGTTGCTGTGGTGGTTCTTCCAGATCTGCCTTAGACTTGCTGTGTAACTACAGACACTTTGCACTACAGTTTCCCTTAAACGTCCTCTTGTTACTGATGCTTTTCACAGCTTTACAAATATAAAAGTGTTGTATAACAGGAGGGAGCATTGTTATTACTTACCAAGGTAAGAGAGAAACTTGGATTTATTCCATCAGACTGTAGTAGGTTCCCATACAAAGACAGAAAAGAAATCACCTACTGTCTTCTGAGCTCTGCTTTCATTTTATTTGCAGCTGATTTGCCCTAAGCAGAATTCCTGCAGTATGTTATAAACAACCTGGCTAATTTCCTTTGTAGCCTGAAGCACTTAAAATTTTGGGGCTTTTTTTTTTCTTGGGTTTGGGTTTGGTTTGTTTTTTTTTTGAAAAGAGAAAGTTTGGGGGGGCAGGGTGGTTTTGAAGCTTTACAACCTGGCCTGCTTACAAGCTGCCTCATGTATCAGCCTGAAATAGTTATATGCACAGAGCTTTTTGCTGTCTTGACATTTTCCACATTAATTCTCCTTGCTACTAAATTCTTATCTGTGACCAGAGGCCTGTGAAACTCGGAAAATAAACTTTCAGCCTTTAACAATCACAATTCTACCTCCAACCCAGGTGCGGACGGACGGATCTATACTTTTCTTTAGTTTTTCACCTTAGATGGTTATTGCTGCTCTTTGCTGCTGCAGTTACAAACACCAATCCCTACAGGGTCAGAAGATGATCCCATCTGTACCTCTGATGGGAACAGCTGGAGACACTCGGTGCGTAGCAATGTACAATGCCTTGTACATGTCACTGCCACACGTGTCATCGCTTCTCCCCATGCCTTGTCCAAGTCATTGTCACCCAGCACCGGAGCTCTTTGGACCCCCCAGAGAAACAGGCCCTTTACCTACTTTCTGAGTAACGCAGGTGGTGAATAACTGGGTATTTTTAAAGGTTGTAAAACACTTCTGATTAACCTTGTTACTTTACCTTGGTTGAGCTGAACACTAAGGTTATATCTGCGTTCTGAGTTGAGACTCTTACAATTTTAGGGATCCATTTAACTAGTTTTATGTTTGAATATTTTTAATAGTGTTCTTGGCTTAACTGTTAGGATCTTAGTCCCAAGTGAAGAGTTAGGTCCCTGTGTTTTATTTGCATTGCACACCGCCGTCGTATAGCTAATTTCAAGTTTCAGAAGATGCAAATCATAATTTAATCAAGTGTGTAGAGTTTCCTGTTTACACCGTAGTCCACATGTCAGATAAAACACATTCCTATTTCCCAGGGAGGCAAAAGTAATTTTACTACTCAATTTGTGATTGGAAGTGAAAAATAGCTTAATTGTGTCCAGTGAAAAATAGCTTATGTCTAGTTTGCAAACAGGAGCCCTGTGTTCAACTACAGTATCAAGGGAGTATGACACTGGAACTAGTCGTCTACAGTAGCATAGGGTAAGACTACGTTGGTCTCACTACTTTGTCATTGTTGGTTTTGGAGTTTAGTTTTGGTTTGGTTTTTTTTAACTGTGTGAAGGGATGGAAAGTTTCCATGATTTCGGAGGAAGGATGCTGCTTCAGAAGAGAGCAGCTTTGGATGTCATCCACTATATACATGTATTTGTCCCATAAAGCAAGGGAATGCATGAAGTTAGTTAATCATGGAATGACACAGAAGCTTGCGTTGCTTCTGACTATGCACTGTAATCCGTTTTCAGCTCTACTTATGACCTCCTCATGCAGAGGGCACAGTGTAAATTGCATTGAACGTGATTGGAATGGACAGCGGTAGCCAACCATTTTCCTTCAGTCTTTTGTCATGTATCTCAAGTGCCTGGAGCAGACAGACATTAACTGTGTGTCGCCTGATCGATGTCTGCAGTTAATGCCTGAAGTGTGTGTGCCTGATGCCTGGCTGCAGCTGGGCATGGAGTTTTCTCAGGCAAGTAGAACAGTTCTCAGTGTAGTCTGTGTCGTTTATTTTTTAATGGCTAGACTCTGCTAAATCTCTGGGGTGTGTGAGAAGGAAGATAGGGGCAGGTCAGGAACGGATGAATTTCTGTTGGTGGAAGCCTAAGAGGAAGATTCTGCTTCACTGTTCTATTCTCATCAGCTTCTTTAAGCCTGGAGAAAGATGGTAATTAAACTCGGCAGAATCTTAAGCTTTTGACTTGCCTCGCCAGCAGCACCAGACTTCACAGTCTCCCTCTAAAAGGAGCTGTGCTGCATGCTGGTTCCGTAGCATCCTTAGCTGCTCGTACCATATGGGTGTACAGTAGAGCCTTTTGTTTTAGTCTGGCCTTGACCTTGAAGTTCCAGTCTCCTGAAACTAAAAGGGGCATTTGGACTTATTCTGGCTAGTGTAGCTACATGATCATTTTTATTTGATTTTTGTTTTCCCCCCTTCCTCTCTCTAAATGTAGCAAAGTCTAGGTGTCAAAGGATTGGAGCAGTGCAGGGAATTAAATGGGATCTTGTTGCTTTCAGTGCCATTGTCAAAAGGAGGAGGCAAGACTTAGATAACTGAGAAGTGTTTAGATTAACTGCATAGCAGTAACAAACAGGAAAGGCTTTCTAAGGGTTTTGCAGACACCAAAAGCAGCAGAGCTCAGGTATGTACCCGCTCTAGTAAATAGTAGACTAGCATGGTAACACTGCCATGTATGCAAAGATTCATGGCTCTCGTCCTTCTAAAAAGAACATCCTTTCCTCTGTCCTTGGAGGTTTAAATAGAGAATTTGTCAGAAAAAGCACCGTAGCTTAAGTACTGGTGAGATGGATCACAGCTAATGAGGTCTTTGACACAGTAAGAGCCTAGACATGGTAGTGCTTACAGCTTAACGTCAACACCTTGAATTCAGCTTAGATGGAACATTCAGTTCAACTGTGCCAGCTTGCTGTAGAGCAAAGCCACAAAAATACCTCTGAAACACAAGTATTGTTGGATATCACTTAGGGATCATAAGCAACGTTCAGTCTGCAGGATTGGGTAATGACTTAGTTGAGCTTCAGCCAAAATTAAATTCATTCTCTAATTCTAAAATGACACATACTCATGTCTTTGTGGGAGAGGCCGCACTGCTTTTGTGATCTGATGGATCATGTGTTCTGCCACCTGGGCAGGAAGGAGGTCACGTGCGGTGTTTCTTTAGTCTCGTGTCTTGACAGTGCAGAGAGTTGGTTCGTGTCTGGACCTGAATAAATCTTTATGAAGCTTATCACCATTCTTCCTTAGAGCTACTAAAAAGAGAAGTGAGCAGTAAGGGGAGAAAGAGAGATTAAAGGGGAAAACCCAGTAGGTTATAAATGCATTTTCCTTTGTGCTGGAGGTCAAATAATACTTTATGCATGTGACAAGAGATACCGTGATTAAGGAGCTGTCAGGCTGAATGAGAGCTGGGCAGCAAAGGGAGCAGAGATGCTTGAGGGAAAAGGGTATGAAGATGTTCTAATGCTGATCTCTTGCACACATCTAGTGTATGATGTGTGGCTTTGTGTGCCTTTACTGAAAAAAAAGACTGTTCTACAGATATTTAGGGGTTTTTTTTCCCCTTCATTGCTCAGGTATCTTTTCTGTTTGAGATGTCTCACTGGTTATTAGTGATATTACTTTAGAAAATGATCAGAAATTCTAATCTACACTGCTACTTCAGGGTTTGGGATTAGGACTGTAGAATGGCATATGGTAATCTCGTACATAAATCATGGCTTTAAGAAATAGAAAAGAAGTCTCATTGTTCCATTTATTCTGTGTGCTCTGCAGAAACACTAGCTCCTCTGCGTCATGCTCAGTTTGAGGACTCAGCCATTGCAGAGCCTCTGGAATTTTAGCTGTCATCAAAGACCTCCTGTTCAAATCAGCAAAAACTGGGCACTCGGACTCATTTTTGGATCAGGTCAATAAATACTTGACCTATCCTGAGTTGTATTTTAATGTAATGTTACACAGACACCAGTCATTCTCTTCCTCATGCTACATGAAGCTGCCTGTGTCTGCTGAGCTTCAGACAGGATGATAGGCCTGTCTCATCTCAGAAGCTTTTTACTTGCACTCAATGGGCAACATATCATTGAAGCAGCAGTAAACGTGCAGAAACGTGCTGTTAGAACGCAGTGCACAGCGCTGTGCTTCAGCCATTTAACACAACATGCGATTTATGCCCCACTCCCCCCCCCAGCTTCCTTTGCAGAAGACAGTGTGTCATTCCACCTATTCAGCTGGTCCGCTTTTGACTGCCACAGAAGAACAGTGGATAGACCAGAAGGAGAAAAGGTAAGAAACCTTACATCAGAGGCTCATTGTCCATACTGAAAACAAGAGAAAACCCGCAATGTTAAAAAGTACTGGTGGAATGGAAATTCATGGCTGCTGAGTGTTTGTCTAGGTGGTAAGATGGTCCTGGAGATCATGCTGGATCCAGCAGAAGTTGATCCCACAGAAGTGGGCACATAACCTTTACAAAAGAACTCACTAGGAATGTTTTATCTTCCTTCACTGAGTAGAGGAAAACATGGAGTTAACAATGTAATGATACATTAAAGCAGCGCATGTTGGGATGGGGTAATTATACTAAATCACTCAGATTCACTTACACATATCAGGTTGGTTGGGGGTGGGGGACACGCGCTAACCTTTGTGCTGAGTACAAACCACGGCGATCTTGGTTCTGTTGCATACATGAGCCTTGGCTCTCGAGTGTAGTATATTTGTTTCCTGTTTTGTTAAGACAGTACAGCTCTTTGCTGGCTCCCTTTTAAGGTTAATACGTTCATAACACCTATTCAGCCTGTACAAAAGCCACAGAACAGAATTCTGCCGTTTCCTATGGGTGGTAGGTTAGTAGCTGAGTCGGTATTAGAAACAAAACTATGTTTATCTTCAGTACTTTCCCAGACCCATATTCCACTTCTTTAACACAACCTTCCCACCCACAACAGTTTGCTGTCAGCATTTAAACTCCATGCTGTTGCAGAATAGCAATGGAAAGCAGCATCTAGCTTTAAAAACAGAAGACAGATGTGTCCTTGTAGGGAGACACTCTGCCTTGGAGCTCCCCACGGGGAGGCAATCGGCCCCTGCGGTTGGCAAGGAGCTCTCACTCACTCGGCAGCATTAATCAGGGCTGACTGTTCCTCTTAATCCTCTGATCCCTTCCATACGGACGAGAACACAAGCATCGTGTTTGTGTGTTACGCTGCTCTTCACTGAAAATAGGGCCGCCTCCATGGCTTGCGGCAGGCAGCGATTAGATGGGTGGGTGATCAAAACATGATCTGCAAATCTGCAATTAGAGTGAAGGCCAGGAGGGCAGTGGCTTACTGCAAGGATGGGTCACAACTGGTGTCTGTCAGAATAGAAATAAATATGTGAAATAGCAAGGGATTTAGCTGCACTTTGTCTGATCAGACTTCCTGGACCACATAATTTTGAAAGAGACTTGAGATAAAACATGGCCTTGGAAACTGGGCATCTGCATCAATTCTAAATTTTGTCCCAGACACTATTTGTGACTGATAGACAGGAATTTCATCAGTTTCTTTGGCAGCTAGACAGTAAAGGTATTGACCATGCCTTGCAGAGGTGTGTGAAGCTTTTAATACCTCAATGTGTGAAATGCTCTGGGCCTACGTGGAAAATGTCTAGTAAAGCTGCACAGTGTTACTGCCAGATGTGATGAACTGGAGCAGGCCAGGAGTGGAGAGGAGTTCATGTCAGGTACTACAAGTAGAGGAAGAACAACAGTTTGCTTGAAGCCAGTTGCAAGACAAACAATGGCATGTTTTTAGCTTATTTCTGTTGTCTAAAAAACCTATGTGATGTGGAAAATATGGCAACTAGAACTCTGTCTCAGAAGAACTGTTTAGTAAAATTGATCCCATTTTTCCCACATCTAAATGATAGTATTCTCATCAGCTTTGAAGACAGCAAGATTGGGCTCATTTACAGAACCATGCGGTTCACTGTTTTCTCAGGAGTAGGAGGCACTTGCATGTAATGATATGAAATTTAGTATTGCATGATAAAAATTCAAATCACACCTTTGAGATCCAGGGAGATCTGGGAAGCTAATAATCCATGGTCCACATCCTGGAAATCAGTTCACTGATACCAACTAATTAAACTGGGGTCTGTGCACACAGAGGGACTTGTTCTTAGGAGCCTGGCTGCAGCATTGGCACCTTTTGTCCAGTCCCCCTGAGCCCCTCTGACCCAACAAGCCAGCCTCAGCTAAAACATGATTCTTTCTACAAGCCTACTGCATGACATGTATTGCACAGCGGGATCTTAATATAAATCTGGTAAATAGAATTTCATGGGCAATAAAAAGCCTTTACTCTGAATGTTTTCTGTATAGATAGTTAATGAACATAGTGACCTTTGTATTTTTAAGACTATTATTAAAAGATATGGGTGGGCACATGTTTAAAAATGCCCTGTTTTTAAAAGGCTGAGCTCTGGAGAAAATTTGGGCAACGTGGAGTGAAGAAACATGAATTCTGACCCTCTGTCTTTTGAGCTGTCTGGTTTTTGAGTATCTCAGTTGCTGCAGGATAGTTTTATTTACCTGTGAACAGCCTCCAATTAACCCTAACAGGCTCCTTCCCAATGCCTTTCATAAACTAGTTTCAGTGCTGCCCTTTCTTCCAGTGTCCATCATGAGTACGTCAATAGAATGAGTTTTGACAACGGGAAGACCAGTGCTGATTGTCTGTCCGGTGGTGGTGGTGTTTCTGCTTGTCTTTATGATTAGATTTGGTCTGCTAATAGTACTCAAAGGGAACGATGCGATGCAACTTTTCTCGTGCGAATATGGTAGCGTAGCAGTGTAACTTCAGCTTTCTAGACTGGTTACAAGGACTGGAAAGGAGCAGTACTGAAGAAAGAATCAAATATCGAATAATCTGTTTTTCTGGCATTCCACTGCTCCCAGTTCTCCATGCCCTCCATCAGTTCTAATGCTACTTCCAGCAGAAGTCCAAAGACTAACCATTTGATGCAGATGAGTGATTGCTCTAAGAAGTGTTGCACTTTTTCAGGAGAAAAATCTCCATTTAGGAAGGAAAGACAAAAGCAGCTTTTCAGTCGTTACCTTTGTAATTTTTTTAATACAGATTAATAATAGAGGCCATGAATACCAAGAAAAAAGTAAACATGATAGCTTTCTTCTAGGCTGCAGAGGTAAGTGTTTACAATGTTTACTCCAAGTGCATTCTCAAGAAAATACAGATAAATCTGGACACTGACTGAAAGTCAATGAACAGTCAAGTAGGGATCATGATAGATGTTTGTGCTCTTGTGTAATATTCTTGGTTCTGAGTATTTCTTATTGCATAGTGTATTTAAAATAGTATCAGACTTTGTGCTTCTCAAGATCTGTTTGGAAATTGAGACTGGATGGTTTTGATATGGTCATTTATTAGCAGGGAATTGATAAAAGCTGCCTTTTCAATGAAAATAATACTCTGAATTTCTAGAGAGGCTTTCATCCTAAGATCTAAGTACTTTAGAAAGGGTTAATGAAATCTTACTAGCTCTTTGTGGAATAGGCAACTTGAGTTAAATTGAGAGGATAAATGAGGTATAAGGAGATGAAGGAACTTTTCTGCGGGTAGAATGTCAGTGGTGCCATCAGGAAGAGAATAGGGCAGTCCTGTCCTGCCTCAAAATCTTACCTTTGCAAATACTTGGACAGGAGCTTTGTGCTCTCTGAAGAGTGTTAGTACAATTGGTTTCAAAGCTCAGTTTTGGAAGGTTGTTGTGGGTTTTGGACTGTATAGGAAATAATAAAACATAGTGTCTTCAGAGAGCCCTTAGATAATGTTGGTCTACTAGTCAACCATTCAAAATAAAAATTATTCCAGATGGTGTTTTCAGGCAAGGCAGAGCAAGCTTTGTTGACACTAATATTTGCCTGCTGAGGTTTTATTTCTCTTCTTCTGCAAGGGACTCGAAGGCAATGCAGTACGTTTGGGGGGAGGGGAAGGGGGGTCCCCAGTATGGAGGCAGGCACACTTCAAGGCGATTTGCCATCATAACCAAGCCTCAGGTTTCCTTACCGGTAAAACTCGCACCAGAGAGCTGTAAGTAATGAATGCCCACTGCTGTCTCTGGCAAGGAGCGAGTGATGTTCACTTTGTTGGGTGGCACCTCGGTTTCCTGCACCCACAACTGTGGTGCGGCCAGACCCACTGGAGATTGGGACACAGGGATTCAGGGGGAAGAGTGCTAAACAACCTCTGCTAAGTTTCCGCCCTGTTGCAGGAAGACATAATATTTTGCTGCTACTTTTCCTCCTTTCCCAAACAGCCACTTACAGAAGGAACTGTTGGATCTCCTTCTTTCCACAGTGGGGCTTTTTTAGCCATAGCAGCATATGAGACCTAGTGGAAATTCAGATACGATTTTAGAGAAAACTATAGAGAAACTAACTTGTTTTCAGAGGAACAATAACTTGTCCTGAAGAAAAAAAAAAAAAAAAAAAAAGAAAAAATGCCTGAGGTGTTTATTATAGTACCCACCTTACTGTCTTACAGTAGTAAGAGTGCTTTTTTGTTTGTTTTGTTCCTTATTTCTTTGGAGTATCTGCTAAGTGTTCATTTGTGGATGATCCGGGCAATTGTAAACCATCTTGGTTGACCCTTTGTAACTTTTTTTGCTTAATGTCATTGAGTTTCATGGATGTCAGTGGGAGATTAAAGATCTTGGTAACAGTGAGCCTTTGAACAGCAGTGATGACACTGCTGGAAGAGCTCTGTGTGGCGCTACTAGTCTAGTCCTCATGGCCCTGCTGCTTCAGCCAGTGATTATAATGCTGGATACACAACTGGAGGCTTATAATTTGGTTTCCCTTTAGAAGTCTCTGAGGTAGACTGCAGCCCAACAGGAGAGCATCTGCTTTTCTTTTTGCTGAAGAGCACTGCTGGAACATCTCTGTATAAGCTCACTTAAAAACCCATTGCTTGATTTTATTAATATGTAATAATTTGGCTCCTTTTACCTACAGAAAATTACTTATCTGTATAAAATGCAAGAATATTGTGTAACGAAGGGGGAAAATAAAGAGTATAATTGTGTTAATTATCAGAATCCCAGACATGTAATTAATATGCCACAGGAACAAAGAGCAAATGTACTAATAGCACATAATTGGACTTAAACTACACCCTTGGTAGGAGTCTCTGCAATGGAACTGTTGTGTTTGTGCTCCTTTTCAAATTAGCAATAAGGAATAAATTAACATCCATTTTCTTGCCTGTACAAAGACAGAATCATATTGTGGGGCAGGGTAATGAATTCAGAGAATGCCTTTACATTCCCATATGGCTCTTAGAGAGGGGAATACTCATGCACAGGCCTCTTCTCTTCCTTGCAGGGAGGCAGGCAGAGAGAACAGGAAAACCTCATTGTATGGCCAGATGTTTGCTGAATACCATGATCCTAAAGAATACAAAAAAAAAAAAAAATCTGTAAGCTGAGTAGCTTAAACACTGTCACCAGTACCTGGTGCAAATATTTGAGTTGGTTTATCCATCCGCCCTTGTATACATGGTGTGTTACTGTGTTATGTTGTCAGATAAGGAAATAGGTTAGGGTCGGGACTAGTCACTGTCTCAAAGGGACATGTGTGATAGAACTGGAAAGAAAACCCATAATTATTATTATTATTTTTTTTTCCCTCCCTCCCCCCAGCATAAATCACTAGTTCAGTTTTCTATAGGAATTAAAGTTAAAGCAGTTGTTACCATGGGCATGGCCCACTATGCTGCTCTTCAGAACAGGTTAGTACCGTATATGAAGAAACAACAGAACCACCGAGTCCTTGTTTCTTGTGGACACATATTGCAAAAAGTCTCATCCAGAGCACCTGACTACAATACTTATTTTATTGAGTTAGAGGATGATTAGTAAAATATCGTATTGCTGCTGCTGTTTCACTTTCTGTAATCTCTCTCAGTCTTTAGTGGTGTCTTACTAAGCTTTACAAATAACTTATGTTCTTCAGGGGCCACGGTGGTTTCAGGACTTAGGAAACCTCAGTACCCCTTCAAGTAAGTAAATAAATTTTTAAGAAACAGGTCCAGCTTCATTCAGATGCCACTTTTATTTATATAACACAAAATAGCCATTGTGGTATTAGATGCAAAGACTTAGGTTAATAAAGCCTAAATTTTCTTGAGGTCCTTAAGTCAAGTATTGCTTTTGAAAGCCAGTCTGTTCAAGGTATTTCAAAGTATTACAGTATTTCTTAATTCAAGGTATTTCAAGATATTGCAGTATTTCTTAATTTTACCTACCCTCTTTGTGCCCTGCTTTTCATGCAAATGAAAAGCCTAGAAATTCTGTTTTATTCAGTTGTAATGTACCTGTCATCACAATATCTAGACACCTGCCTTTCTACTTCACAGAAGTATTGTGAGAGTGTATTAATTAACGGTTGTAAAATGCTTGGAGATCCTAGGATGGAAGGTGCTAATGAGTTGGAAAATATTATAATGATGTTGCAGAATATTCAGTCTCTCTCTCTTTGTAAGGAAAGACTTGCATCTTCCCTTCATTGCTTTCATGTTTCTAGATGCATATTTTGCAATAGAAGGTAAGTCTAAACAGGGGAAAAAAAAAAAAAAAAAAGGATTAAACAAGGTAGAAAGATTGCTAATGCTGCTGGTTTTCTTGTGAGGGAGCTAGTTGGTTTTGTGTACTTCTTTGCTTATTGAATTTTCTTTTTGTCTCTCTGATGAACCCATACTTCAATGGCTTGTTGTGAATTCTCTGAACGTTCAGAAATGTCAGGGGAGAAGATTTTCTTCTTCAAATTGCCAAGGCCTTCATTAGCATCCCCTAAATCAATTCTCACACATGATCAAAGCAGTTCTGGAAATTTTCAAGTGTGGGGAAAACCAGTCCTCTAATATATACAGTCAGGTTCCTAAGCATTCAAAAAAAACCCCCCAAACCAACCAAACAAAAAACCCCACCACCACCAAACAAACAAAACTTCATCCAATGAATCTAAAAATACATTAATTTTATGCCTCTTTATGTTCAGAGGATTGCAACTGTGCATATTAGGAACAACAAGGCTGGAAAAGATGTAATAGGACATCTGTGTATGTTTTCTCTTCAAGCTGGTATGGGCATTGCTCTAGCATTTTGTTCTGGAATTTTCTTTTGAATGACCCAAAGGATGCCACTTCTACCCATCGACTTACAAGAGAATTCTGTGGTTTCATAGCTCTTATTGTGAAGAAATATTTTTTTTATATTCACCTTGAATTACCTTTTTCTTAATGTCATTATTGTCCGTTCTTCCTGCTTGGCTTAGACTGATAAAACCATATGAAAAATTACTAGAATTCAAAATCCAAAAATACTTTGGGATTCCCCCGTTGCTTTCTCTAGTGGGAATGGGAGGAGCTAGAGTGGAGCTGTAATACAGCTTCTCAGCAACTGGTCTGTTGTTGCCTTCATCTAATATTTTGCTTGGCTGTGCATGCAACTCACTCATGAGTTTAATTACTGCATAGTTCCTCTGGCAATTGGTCCCCTTTCAGAAGCGGTTTCAGGGCAGCTGTGATAAACCAAATGCTTTAGTAGAGGAGATAAAGCTATGTTCTGAGTTCTAGCTTCCCATTGAATGCAATCGTAATCTGGACACAACTAGTATGCAGACATTAATTGAAGCAGTGAGATGAAAATAAGCCCACACCCAGTTCTAGCCTCTTTAAATAGACTGGACTGTTTTCTCAACCCAGTTCTAGACTATTTGAAGTTTGGGCCCTTTCCTCATACCTTCCCCTTTGAACAAGGATCCAGTATCTAGAAGTAACGGTGCATATTCCGCACGTATTCAAAATCATTTATGACCCTGAGCGCTAACAACCAGATCCAGATCTGCTGTTGACTTAACTGAGCATGTCTTGCTTCTCTATTTATGGTAAGCGCTTGCTTCTTTTAAGTAGCCAGCAAAGGCATTCCTTTTTACCTGTCACCTTATCTTTTCATTTCTGGCTGCTCAGCTCCATTCTGACAAGTGCAATAAATGTGTCCTCCTGGGTCCTTGCAAGCTGGGCATTAGTCACACCGTGCATTTCAAGGACATCAGTCCAATAATTTTTCAGCTGTAATAGAAAACATGTTCAGCCAGGAGCCTTTTGTTCCAGTTTTGTTGCTTACTAATAAAATAAAAATCAATGTGTTTTTTGGAGCTTGAGAAGCAGGTCAGAGAGTAGGCAGGAGATAGGTGGTAAAAATGAAGGTGCTGAAGTTAGTTCTTCTGAGTTTCTCTGAAATAATGGCATGTGGTATTTCAGAGAAAGTGAGAATCTCTGTTGACTTGTGAAACGCGGTTACCTCTGGCAAACAGTACAGCTATTGTTTAATGGCAAACAGGACTGGCACACAGCAGCATCTCGCACTGGGCAATTTAAATCGAATTTAGTTTTGTGAAACAAAAGGTATTAGAGGCGAGGTTGTATCTGCCATACTTTTAGATTAAGTGCCAGTGGAACATCAGTGGTGACATGGATCAGACTTTCATTTTGCTGTCTCCACCACCAGTAGAGTACCAATACGGTCTGTGTCCTCAACCATTAAACTGCCAGTTCAAACCACTTAGTCACCTAACTAAACAATATCATTGAACTGATCTTAAAATACAGGCTAAAGAATTATTTGCTTTACTGAATCAGTGCCTTAGTCACAACTGACATGGAGGAGTTTTGTTTAGAGAGTGAAATGTAATCGATGCCGCCTTCTTCCTTGGAAATGTCCCATTTCATCATGACTGATTCAGCTGATTAATTAATCTGAGCTGGTAGTGTCATTATGCAATAAATAAGATTTACTTGGACATAGCATTTCTTCTCTTAAAAATGTCTCTCCTCCCTAATTCTGCAGAATCAGAACCTTTTAAAGGAGTCCTGATGGTAACACCGAAGTCCCTTTGTTGCTGTGGTGGATGGCAGCATGCTTCCCCCCACTATAATGAATTCAGCCCAAGTGGGCTGCAGAGCAAATTTTGCTCTTTAAACTCTCTCTTCTGCCACACCTAATGTTCTCCAGTTTTAAAGGTAATAACAACCTGTTTTGCAGATGATTTGTTTTAGATTATGTGTGTATATTTGCATGCCAGCTGGCCACTGACTTAGAAGCCCTCTGCAGATACTTTTATATTGACATTCAAGCTCTGTACATAGTTCTAATCAAAATCCAGTATTAGGGCAAATAAATTTATGTTATATCATGTATTCATCAATGGGCTATCATCTTTTAACTGATGCTATCTTGCCTTGCAAGTCTTTACTAGTGGGGTGGTTCTTATTCATGCATTAAGTCAGTAAGACTAGTTTGAGAGTCATACTGAGCTGGACAGTCCTACTCCCCATGCAGAAGAAAAAATACATAATGTAGCATACTGTCAGCTGAAGCTGCGTTGGCAGAATGTAAAGACTCAGCTTTCTGGCAACAGATGGGCTACAGGCTTCTTCTGACATGATCTGCCATCCAGCATATGTTAGACAGGCTGAGAAATCAAGGGGTTTTAGACTGAGGCTTTAGCTTTATTTAAAAAAAGAAAGATGTCTTAGCTCTTGATGGAGCAGGTGGCCTACACCACACAGTCAATGAAATAAATGTGGACTCACTTGGCTGCTTGGTTAAGGGATGGCTCCGTAGCACAGGATAGTAACTGGGGTATTGTTCGTTGTATTGGACCACAGTGTATTTCTCTTCAAATTCCTTTTCTGCCCTGCACACACTCGTGTTAGCAAACATGCTTAAGATAAGCAGGTAAAGATGGTTGGTTTTGAGGATGGAAGAAGCCGTTAGGTGGGCAGAGCAGCTTGCTGTTGAATATCCAAATGCACTGGTGTGCTGCAGACCAGCTTCCGTCAACTTGCCGAGACTGATCAAGGGCAGTGAGTAAGCTGGTTTCTCACCGTTGGCTGGTCCCCCCATCTCGAGTTTGGGGTAGCCATGTAGTCAGCAGGGAAGCCAACAGTAGTGGGCTTGCCTTGGGAGGGAGGGGGAGGTTTTTCCAGAACAGATCAGTCTTGGTATTTAAATTGCATAGTGTTTTAAAATAAAGAAATACCACATCTCGAGGATCTTGAACATTCTGGACTTTATTTTTATTTCACTGTGGGAGTGAAATGGCTAATAGGTACAAAGCATGAGTAGTCAGATCTAATTATAAAGTAAGTTGGTTGCATTCTAGTTGTCAAAACTCTGATCATGGTAAGGTATTTTTTACTTCTGTTAAAACATTTTCTAATTGAAATTTTTGACCAAAGAACAGATAACTTTTCTATTGCAGGAGTAGTTCTGTGCAACTTAATTATTCCTGTGAAGCTTCTTGATTTAGATCATCTGTGTGATTTTTTCCAAACAGAACTAATAGACTTTTACCTTGATAAAAGTCAGCAAAACTACACTAAAAAAAGGTTTGTCACTGTGCAGAGTATTCATCTACAGTGTGAGCGCTGCCGTTCCTCCATTCAGGCAAGGTTCATGCTGCATCCCAGGACTCTCTCTGCAGCGAGTGTACCTGGGAATGAGCACCAAGGAAACCTCCTGGGTCTGCGAGCATTGACTCTGCGAGGCCAGACGGTGCTCGGAAGTGCCTTTATGTTTAAAGCAGGCACATCTCTGCAGGATTACAGCTTTAGAGCCATGAGAACAGGGCCAGAAAGCACCTCTTGGTTCCATGGCGCTTGCTGCAGGCAGGTGTTGGCGGTTTGTTCCATCGGGGTGGTTCAGAGCCCAGCAGCTGACCCGGGGTTGTGCGTCCTGCTCCAGTGCCTGACTGTGCTGGCCTTGCTCTCTTCGGCGTTGTTAAAAACCAGCTTTTTGCCCTTTTCCTGAAAAGATCTCTGAACGCTAAGGTGAAAGCATTTGAAGGGCGTTAGGCGGGTTTTTACTCTTTCTGAAGGGGCGAGGTTTTAATCAGCATTTACTTCTAGCAGCTGCGAGGCTGCCGTGGGCCCCGGCCGAGCCCAAATTACCGACTGACCGCAGCTGCAGCGATGCAGGTACCATCAGCTCCCACCAAGGGCAAAAAAAAAAATTAAAGAAAATCCCAAAACT
>KL273414.1:16278-34400 GCA_000699545.1 Podiceps cristatus | reverse complement strand
CCATCCTGGCTAAAACCAGGACACATGTAAGAAATGGTACCAATGCTTCCATCAGCCCTGCAAATTCTCCATACCTGTTCTAACCACACATATCGTTGCAGCAGCAACAGTTTACATGCATGTTGGCTTAGTTCCAGTGTTAATCACTGATTCACTAATTTATTTCATAGAAGCAGAGTTCAGGTACATGATGAACTCTGCCAAACTTCAGAAGCCTTAAAAACCCAGACAGTGAGTGAATTTTATCTTACATACAGAATAGATTATAAAATTTTCAGACCCACAACCTCAGTACTGCAGTCTTCCCTTGTGTGACTCCACTCACCAATTTCTTGTGTGGAAACATTAAAACAACAAGTCTTAAGCTCAGTTTGTGTTGAGGAACTCAAGTATTTCAACTAGATTCCTTTTGCCTGGTGAAAAACTTGGTTATGTACGCTTGTTGTGGTTTAACCCCAGCCAGCAACCAAGCCCCATGCAGCCACATGCTCCCTCCCCCCAGTAGGATGGGGGAGAGAAATAGAAGAGTAAAATTGAGAAAACTCATGGGTTGAGATAAAGACAGTTTAACAGGTAAAACAAAAGCTGCTCACACAAGCAAAGCAAAGCAAGGAATCCATTCAGTCCTTCCCACAGGCAGGCAGGTGCTCAGCCATCTCCAGGAAAGCAGGGCTCCGTCACACATAACAGTTACTTGAGAAGACAAACGCCATCACTCCAGGTGTCCCCCCTTCCTTCTTCTTCCCCCAGCTTTACATGCTGAGCATGACGTCATATGATGTGGAGTGTCCCTTGGGTCAGTCGGGGTCAGCTGTCCCGGCTGTGTCGCCTCACAGCTCCTTGTGCCACCCGCAACCTCCTCGCTGGTGTGGTGGGGTGAGGAGCAGAAAAGGCTTTGACTCTGTGCAAGCCCTGCTCGGCAATAGCGAAAACATCTCTGCGTTTTCAACACCATTTTCAGCACAAATCCAATACATAGCCCCATACTAGCTACTATGAAGAAAATTATCCCAGCCAAAACCACCACAACCCTATGAAGTGCTGACAACATACAGTTACTTTCTGATCACTTGACTATACTGTACCGTAGCAATAATAACAATTGAAGATGCCAAAAGCAGCTTTTCTGAGACTTACAAATACCATAGGTTTCTCACATTATTGAACTTGAAGTTTTGTTAAGACAGTCTCTTAGTTAAAGGAGCAATAAGCCTCCATTAGCAACAGTTGAATGACACTCTTGGTCTTTTATTCATATGATGCTCTTAGCAAACTCCTTGTACCACTGTTAGTCTGTCACCTGGAAATGACACTACATGTGCTACTTTTATCAGGGATAGTGCTCAAAAGCAAAGTTGGCCACAGACAAATTCTACAGGAAAATTCAGTAAGTTTGTTATATGGAATATCAATTATGCCATATTCAGGCTCTTTTTTTTCACTGATTTATTGCAAATTTGTTTTAAATATATGCTGAGAAGACAACAACAGAATTAGACCCTAATTCAGAAAAAAAATCTAAGCATGTAGTTTAGCTTTCAGTGCACGAGTAACACAGCTAAAGACATGATGAATTGTTTGCTGAATACGCTTTGCTTTGATGAAGCAGTATCTGTGGAACATAGTCTGCTGCACTAAAGGAAGCAGTTTTTACCCACAGAAGATGAGTTACAAGATCTGATCCCTTATTCTGCTCTGAGCTACAGTGTGACTCCTAGCTTAACCACAGAGTGGATGAACAGCAAACTGCCCAACCAGAAGGTGTTGTCAAGGCTCCAGCCATTATCTTCAAACACAGTTTGTTTGAAAGTGGACAGCTTTCTGAGTTCACTTTTCTCTTATGCAAAATGGGATGTCCTGACTCCATTTGCTTCTATTATTCTCATGCAAACTTATGGTCCAGGACAACTAGATGGGGTCTTCTTTGGGGAAACATAGCAAAGGCAATAGCCAAAGATATCCTCCAGTAGGATATCCATCATTTTCAGTGACCTTAGCTCTCACAAGTCATGAAAATTGCTTGATGTTTGCCACCACAACAATATTTAACTCTTTTTTTGCACTACTTCTCTGCCTTCACCCCATGTTTGTCATGTCTGGAGGAATTGCTACCTCCTCTAGCCCAGGTTTACACAAAGGTTGGAGGATACAACCATATTCAGTTCATAACTCCTCCTTAGGCACTTAACTATTGAAATTCAGAATAAAATAATAACAATGACACTTTGCAATCTAATCTCAAATAATAAGCTGGGCTCCTTATAGGTCAGTGGAAAGACTTTAATACCTAACTGCCAAATGCCTGAGTGAAGGCATGAATTCTCCCACAGAACTTCTTAAACATCTATGTAAAATCCAGACCTCACTGCAGAGGCCAAACTTATATTAACTGCAGCAACGCCAAGATTTCACCCTCAGTTTTAAGTTCCAGCAGGGTAGAAAGCCAACTTTGAAGAAAGTGATGGGACTAGGAAAATGGAGAAATTAGAAAGTTGGGGGTGCAATAACAATTAAAATGAATAATGAATTTCAACTGAGGTAGAATTGGGAAAAACTGTCAATACTGACAGTGCTGTTTCAACTGGGATTTCATTCTACCTATTTTATGAAGAATACTTTAGCAGAACAAAAGCAATTTAGCAGTGTCTTCTGGAAAAAAAAAAAAAAAAAAAAAAAAAAAAAAAAAAAAAAAAAAAAAAAGGTTTGTTCAAAGAAAGAGCCTGTTCTTCCTTTTCTTACTTGCTTTTTTTACCTATTTACCTATTTTCATCTTCTAATCATTAACACGTTTCTAAGTTGCTCAGCTTGGTTCTTCATTCTCTCCATAGTATGAAAGCTTTATTGTTCCCTGTGAATGCTCCATCACTTACCCCTCCCAGCTCCACGTTTTGGCACAAATGGGCTCTTTTGAGCTTCTGTGTGAAGACCACCTGCAGCAGACCTTGAAATGACTAACATGGAGGCAGGCTGAGATCAGCTTAAACCTCAGTTTTAAATGTACGCTACAACTCTTGCTGTTTCCTACTCCCCAAAACGACTTCATTTCCTATACCAACTGCTAAAGCAATAGTCTCGAAAGAGGGAGCAATAATTTACAGTAACTCTTCTTAATACATGAACATTAATTTTATTTATTGTACCAAGAACCAAATTTACTAGAGACATAGTCCATGATTGGCATTTTGAAGGAAATATGGTAAATTACTCAAATCTATGGATATAGCTGTAGAGATTTATAAAACATTGCCTTCAATAGTTAGAACATGATATATGACTAGTGCTGAGGTCATGTCCAATGTTCATTTTGCTCATTTACTTTTGCAGGTGGAGTTGAAATAGTTGCCAATTCACAAAATGAAGGGTTTTTTTGATAATAATATATTGAAAAGTAGATTTGTGAAAACAGACTAGATAAAACCTGTTACTTAATAGCAAACACATAAACTCAGAAACAATAAAACTATTTGTGTTTTTTTTTTATCCTTGAAAAAGAAAAATAAATCTAGTAATTGTCTGATCTTATGAAGACTCAGTACTAGTCAAAAGACATATTACCTGACTAGTCCCACTCCTGGTAGAAAGTGCCAAAAGGGACGACTCATAGTAGTAAAGCACTCAGGCTGATGATACTTCCTTGGTCAGTAATGACAGCTCAGTTCTCTGGCTATTCTGTTATTCAGGTAAGAAATACATTGAAACCAATGAAATTGCTCAGGATTAACAGTAAGGCAACTGAGCGCAGAATCAACCCCAATGGGAAAATTTCTTACAGTTCATTGTGCAACTAAGCAGATAAGAAAAAGCTGCTGTTTTCAAATATCCCAGACACACAACAACCAGAGACACGCACCAATGCACGTGCTGGGGAAATGAAATTAGCAAGTGGTGTCATTTGGTTTAGCATATGATCACATCTGACAGGCATGAGCTTGTCTCTGATGTGTTTTCTTGTTGGTGCAGGAAAGAAGAAAAAAGTGAAGGCAGTTAGGAATGTTTCTGAATATGATGCTCCCTTTTTTTCCCCTTTCTTTTTCCTTTTTTCAGTAAAAACACTGGAGATGTTTAAATCCCTAAATCATGCAAGGCATATTTTTAATATCTTGTACTAGGGATAACCTTTTTAATAGTACTGGAAATCCCCACATAGCATATATAGGTGTATCCAGATGGATTGCTTCCATATGAAGACATTTTCTTTTGCCATTTTTCATTCTATTGTACATATCTGTAACGTATGCTTTTTATAATGAAGGGCTACTCTTAATAACCTTGTTTTTTTTTTTTTTTTTTTTTTTTTTTAGAAAGAGCAGATGTGATGAAGTGAATGAGAGCTATTGGTTTAATAAAGCACAGTCATCTTCCCTCAGATGTTACAATAAACCAGATTAGATAGAGCTCTAATGGAGAAAACTCCAATGTTACTTCTGCTGTTGATAAACGGTCTGAAATTTCATTTTCTCCGCTCTGTGTTATCTTGCATACGTGCCTATGTTTAACTGTTTAGAATCTGGCACCATAATGACATGAAAGCAAAGAACTCCAGGATCTCAGAATAACTCGTTATACAAATGATGATTCCTACCTGATAGGGAGAAGTGAAAGGTGACAAATCCTTCCCTCTCAATTAAATTCCTTTCATTGGAGTCTTTAGTACATTTCTGACTATAATGTCAGTCAAGCAATAACAGAAAACTCAGTGTCATTATGGAAAAAAGACATTAAAATCTTTTTAGGGGTGGGGAGAGGGGATATGCGAATATACTTCAAAGAGAGGTTCTTGTTTTCCTTTTATTCCCTCAGTATTTCCATGAAACCTAAGGCAATGACATCACAACAAAACAAGGTTGCCAAGATATACTATACAAAAACATGTTTTCACATGGTTACATTTTCTGCAAATTATAGTTCTTGGAGTATAAATCAGAATAATTGTTTAAATCAGAGTGACTGTTGAAACAGATTTACAGAGATCAAATCAAAAATGTAATAATTCTTGTGGTTTCACTAATGCTCAGAGCACCAAATACTTCTAAAAATTTTGGTTGTCAGTTATATATAGTGTTTACATTAACATGCTGCTTGAACAGAGAAAATATATATTTTAAGACGAAAATGTGAATCCAGGGTTACAAGAATGTTTCTGAAACAGCTAAGTCATCTTGTTTCAAGTAAAACCAGATGTTTGCTTAAAGTGAAAGGCAATCATTTCTTTTAATTATGTTCACTGGTTAGGCCACCAGGAATATCCATATGTGCACACAATGATCCGATTAAAATCAAAGACCTTACGATGGAGAAAGCAATCAACAACTGAAAGACCACCAAATGACACGCGAGGCACTGACCTGGATTCCACTACCTCCGTTCACTCATTTTCACTCAGCAAGTCAAACAGGAGAGACTGCTGGAGTCCCCGAGCTCCCCTGGGTGAGTCACATCCCCAGGCCCTGGAGGTATCTTCAGGAGCAATGGCCTAAACAGTTGCTCCATATTGATGAACCTGGACTAAACACATTTCTCAACTTCACACAGGGTTGATACCTGCAAAAAAACCCATTCAGTATGCAGTAAGAAAACAGCTGCATCGTGCTTCTCGGGTCATTTCAGCCTTTAGGACGTGTGATACTGTGATGGAAGTCTAGTGGAAGAGAGAAAACTATGGAAACTCATGAAGTGTTTAGCAGGAATAGTTCACCAGAAGAGATGTGGATGGGTAAATGGATCAAACAAGTGGATTTTCCTGTCCTGAAATCCTGCCTGTAGATGTCATTGCTTAGCAGAGACCATAAGCACAAAACATCAGCATGAAGCTTCTTAAATAACCCATACTCTAACAGCTCTTCCTGTCCTGGATCTTTCACACACACTTATCACTTGAATTTTTATCAGTGACTGAATGCTTTGAAGCTTTACAACACTCTTCATAATTAGAAATTTCTATTCAAAACTCTGTTGCTGATGAATACAAGGTTCTATTCTTAGTCCCCCTGAGTAGAAATACCACAAGCTCTGGCCTGTGGGAGGAGATGCACCTTCTGCAGGGTTACAGAGCAATAAACCATTCTCTAGGAACTGGCGCCTACCTCTAGCACAACCTTGTCAGCTTCTCCGTGATCCTACCAGCAGACAAGTACAGCTCTACAACCATTTATTTCAATGACAACTATGTATTGTATCAAAAATTGTGCATTACATTTATTTACATTTATATAACGTACACATAATATTCACATAAACCCACATGCACACAAGCACTGCATATATGCATGTAATACGTTGCAGATGGATATAAAATAACATCATATCCTCTGATTTTTTTTTATAATATTCTTTCTGGAGCTGAACATTTTCCCCAGAAAGACTTGGCCAGTTAATTACTTCTGTACATAGTTTTCAATTGGTATTACCTCAGCTTAAAGGTACAGTACCCTTTTTTTTCTGTAGCAGGGATGTTATCCAGTGAGCTTACTTTTACATTTTTCACCAGTTTATGGAAAAAAAAAAAAAAAAAAAAAAAAAAACTTTGCTTCCGTAACCTGTACATAGTTTTCAATTGGTATTACCTCAAAGGTAAGGTACAGTACCCTTTTTTTTCTGTAGCAGGGATGTTATCCAGTGAGCTTACTTTTACATTTTTCACCAGTTTATGGAAAAAAAAAAAAAAAAAAAAAAAGAAAACTTTGCTTCAGTAACAGATGTTCTTTAGCCACAAGCATTTATCAGAAAAGCTGGCATTTTTAGAAGGCCAGACTGAATACATAATCAGGTGATAAAATATCTTTACAAAAAACTAGATAAAACATATGGCTCCAGTGAAGCCATTAGGATTTTTAACCCTAATTTCAAAGAGCCCAAGAAACACCTCTTTCTATTCTTCCATGCTACTCTGTCATGGTGGAGTAGTTTATTTTACGTGTATAGTTTATGTGTTGATGGTGTTCTCCTCTCCCATTTGTGCATGATCTGGGCTCAATTGCTACTGTTTGGCTTTTGTTTTCTAGTCCACTCTTCCCAGGAAAGCCCCTCACTTAAGGAGAGATGCATTCCTTCCATCCTTACTGCTCTGCAAGACAACCTTTCCCTCACCCAGACATAAATCTTCAATTAAGTTCAGACTCTACAGTGTCTTTTGATAAACGTGTATGTATATGTAGACACCCATATCCATGACAATTTTTTTTTTTTTGTTCTTGTGACTCCTGTGGCTGTCTACAGTCTTGTAAATGTTCTTCTTTCACATGGCTTTACTTAACTGTCCGTGTTCTCATAGGGCCCTTAGTGCATTACATCCAGTCCCTTAAAGTTCCTCTCATTGTTTTGACTAATAAGCAGTTACATTAAAACTTTAGGCCAGGATATTTAGAGGGGAAAAATCATGAAGACCCTGCAAATTTAACAGTAGACACTTGATCTTTGCTGATTAGCTTGTAGATGATGTTGCCAACAATGTCTTCTCTAAGGCAAACTCTTGTTTTGAAATACAATGTCTTCACCGGTTTTCAACATGAGAGAGGAACCAAAACTTGTTAGCATTGGAGTGGATGACCTCCAAGTACCTCTGGCACTGCTTGATGGAAAGTAGATGGCATTAATGCTGATACAGAAGAGCAGCAGGCGGGCTAATTTGTAACCCAGCAGGATCCCAAAACACATCCAAAATATTATTTATGACTAAAAGTTACAAAATAGAGTTAAGGCAGATTTTATTGTTTACTTATCTAAGTCATAAAATGTACAAGCACAGCAAATATAAACAACAGCAAAATAAGCTGAGCAAAGGCAAGCTTTCAGCTAGCTTAATCATCTCTAAATTCTAAATATTATCTCATGACGGATGGCTGCTGGAGTCCGCGAAGGACTATACCAAATCCTGTTCCCTGTTCTGCTCAGACCACCCCTATCGAGGATACTTCCACCCAACTGTACTATGACATGTCCTGCTTTGAAACAGAAAGTTTCATTTCCTTGACACCATTTGGTGAGTCTTATGCTGGAAAAAGGCCTACTGCCTACCGTGCTCTGGACCAGCTTTTGCAGATGGATTGTTCTTTTCCAGTGTTTTTTTAAGGAACAGTCAAGAATGTCTCCCTTCCTTACTATGCTGGTCTGGGTGAGCTTTTCTAGTCTAGTTTTTATACCTTTTCCATCACTGAATTCTAAACATTTACCAGTGGTATTTTAAGTGATACAAGCAATATCTGTTACATATACTGTGAGTTCCTGTTCATTCTCATTTCTTCTTCTTTTCCATACTGCTTTGGAAGCAGTACTTCCTTCTGTACATACTTCCTTCTGTACATACTTCCTTCTGTACATACTTACTTCCGTACATACTTCCTTCCGTACCACATCATTATGTATCCTACTGCTTATCTGAGAGTGGCTCAGGAAAAGGACATAAAATCAGAGGATAACATAAAAAAGGTTCCTAAATTACATAAATTGAACATTTAACATTTCTACGTGCCCACACAGGCTCCATATATTTACCATGACAGACATGCATATCTGGTTTTAAATCCTCCATTGGTCAGGACTCTACAGCCTCTCCAGACGATTTATTCCGTTCCTTGATTATAGCTTTTTTTCCCTAACAAAACAAAATTGTCCCTTGCTGCAAGTTACACTGGTTACTTCTTTTTCTATGCATCATGGCTGTGAAAAGCCACTTTCCTGCATTTTCAAGTCTCCTAAAAAACAAACACTTATTTTTGAAGTCCTCTGACTATATGGGCAGGATCCAGCATATCTGGAATGACTTAACAGAATAAACACCACGTGACTTACTCGATCAATCTGAGCCAATCATCCTATATCAAACTAGGCTAAAAAAAAAAAAAAAAATAAATTCTAGAACTTGCAGAAAAATAGTACTTTTGATGAAAATGTCATTGTAAAATATAAGAAGTTTGAAAAATGGATCAACTTTTGCAACTACTTTGTGAACTTGGAAAAAGTGAGGCTTAAATGAGAAAAGTCCAATATTTGTCTTTTCCTCTCTTACCTCTCATTTCATTTAGTCAGAAAATGAACTCAGTGTTCAACAAAAGCATGTTTTATATCAAATAATATCTAATTACCACATTTGTTAAATAAAGATTCAGAATTAAGCAGCCTGAAATGCAATCACTATTACAGTTTACAGATAAGAGAAAAGTGTTTGAAAGGATCTTAAGTAAACTACAAAAACATAGGCTAATCTTATGAACAAACAAAAATCCATAATCCTGCTTAGGCCACAGTCTGCTGGTAATGCATTTGCAATTAAAGTACTGCATGATTTATGGAAGTCAAAAAGGAAATTACTCAAAAACATCTACACTGAATGCTTGTAACTAGCTCCCACTCTCCCAAAGGACAGGACTTTAACCATCACCATGGCTCAGCTGAGAAGATCTTTGACTTGTTTTTGCAAAATGTTTGCTTGACTTCTTCAACTTCATCAGTTAAATGTGCTTAGCTCAGTAAGATAACTGGCACACAAGGTTACGCAAGACTTGTAATTACAGTATCAATCCTTATAAGATATTTTGTAACAAATGGAGGAGTCTATTTTTATTCTATTTTCATATTCCTTGAGGAAAATGATCAGACTAATTAATTTCCATTAACATCTGGAACTCAGCACACCAATAAATATAATTATGATCTCTTTCCATTTTTAAAATTTTATGCTATTTCAGTTTGTTCTAGTCATTGAAAGATCTATTCAGGATATGAATATTAGTTACAATGATAAAAATGAAAACTTTTTTCACAAAGAATCAAAATTCCAAAGTCATTTTAATTTTAAAATCTTTACAATAGGCTGCTTTACCTATGGTTTAAAAAAAACAACATTGTTTAAATTTGCCACATTAAAACATATTGAGATCATTTTGATGGAACGTGTAGGTTACAGTATAAAAGAATTCATGAAATCTTAAGCAAAGTATTTGTGAATTTTCTTTAGTCATGATAATCCAGCAGAAATCCCAATGGGACAAAGCAACTTGCAATCATGAATACAAGTTTCTTGTTGATCCTGCTTTAATCATAAATATTTTGAATATAAAATCTGGGAAAGAACTACTAATTTGCAGGTATTGAGGAAGTAAACGTATGTCAAAATAAGCCCCCGATTCACCCATATTCACCCATACATTTTGGTCTCTTCTGTAGAAGAAATCCATTGGGGACATACAAGTAGCTGAGCTGGCTCACAACACTGGCAGCATCAGTCTTAGCCTGAGGTGGAACTGATTTCATGAGTGAAAAAATAACACTAACCTTGGGGGGGAAAAATGCAAACACAAATATAGGATTCCATGACACTTCCTGAAATAATAAATAAAATAAATAAATAAATAAATAAAATTAGAGGTCATCCTCCACCAAGTTTTTTTCCTGCGTATTGGTAAGTGCAGTTATGCATTTTTAGGACTATTGTAACTGATGGTGGTGATTCAGCTGGGATCTGAAATGACTGCATTTTTAAACTTCATCAGTACAGTGAACACACAGAATCCACAAATTACTAGTACTTACAGTCTATTTGATCTTCATTGGGAAGTTGAGTACAAACAAATAACAAATTCATTTGAAAACCAACAAAAAAGTTTGATTTGGTGGTAAGAATCTACACTGAATGAGATTGTAACTAATTTTTCCTTTTAAAAGCTGTAAATGTCAGATCACTGGCTCTGGTCTATGATCTGCAGCTGACTTTCAGCTAGTACCTGGAGAAGGAGAGCCAGAGTGGGGCTGTAGAATCCAGCTACAGCTGGGAAGGGGCTGGAGGGACAAGCTGTCCTTAATGATCTTCTCTAATTACCAAGTGAGCCAAGAGATGGTGAGACCCCATTCTGCAAATGCAAAGAGACCTGCGGGCAGCATTTTGTCAGCTGCAGCCTCCCAGTCCGTTGATGCTACTCATAGACGGCTTCCATGTTGTGGCCAAAAAAATTATCACAGTATCACATATGCATACCCAAGACAACCTGAAGAAACTGTGCACATTCTGATTGCAGCCTGGCAGTAGCAGTCCGGGCTATATATATGCTGATGGGTTTAAGGTGTGGGAGGTAAAGGGGAGAAGCTGAAGGAAGCAGTCCTCCATGCATACCCCATCCCTCTAAGTAGAAGCTCCAGAAACAGCCTGGAATTTGGGTGAGAAGACAAGATGTCTGTTGGTGGAATTGTCTATCACAGCTGCATCTGCCCTGGACTTGAAAACAGCAGCATTATATGAAATTTCAAAGAATTTCTGGCATTTCTCACTTTCAGGGATGAAGATCCTGCTTGGGATAGGGCATATGAGTGCAGGGAAGGTTTTATTTGACTTGTAGTCATGTTATTTTGTCATATATCCCAGCTTGCCAATAAATTTAACCTTGTTCACCAAATTTAACCACATTTGTCAGCAGAACAGACAGTTCATACATATTAAGATCCCAAAAGATTTGGGAAATAGACTACTGGATAAGGAAAAGGCCGCAGGCTAGCATCCCTACTGTCAGAAAAGCTGCTGCGTCTGCTCGGTGACATTACTAGACACAAGAGAAGCCATTCAGAATTCCCCCCGCCAAAGCAAGGCTTATTCAGTTCTGGTCTTCATGGGAACAATTTGCATTTTGTTTTTGTTTATTGGTTGCTTGCTCAGGGTCTTCTGAGGGAGCTGGATGCTTACATTGTTTCTCACTTATGGTGAAATACTTTTTCTGAATACAAGGCTTTGAAAAAATGTCCCAGATTTTCTGGGAAACCACTTTCTGGATGGTGGTAGAATTATCACATGCAGTTGACTGGTATATTTTGTCACCAATGCACACATACTTTGTCCCCCAACAAGTCTGTCTGTTTGGAGTAAATAAGAAATAACACTGTGGTTTAAGGCAAACAAAGGAGAAATCCCATTTTCCTTTGTGTACCATGCATTATCTCTTAAGCGCTCTCAGATATACAGTTTAAATTTTAAAAAAAATCAACTTTATTAAGTTGCACTTTTTTTTAAATTTTTAAGCTCACAAAACTGTACATGTAGAACTAAAACCACCATGAAACACAGCCTTAGGAGAAATAATATGCCGTAGGTTTCTATAATCTGTCCAGCTCTATTTATGCAAGAAAATTCTCATTTCTACAATAGAGTTAGAAATTGGCATAATGTGTTTTATAAGTTTCAGAAAACTGAAAATGAGGATTCGAAGACAAAGTATTAGACTATTTCACACCAAAAAACTTCTGTAGGATGCATGTTCTGCTGGCTGCACGTTCTGCTGAATGTCTGCATACAGCATTTCTTATCCAAACAATGTACATGGAGACTTTGGTCAAGTTTTTCAGTCCTTCTGGAATTCTTATGATTTTGTGAAAGGCAAGCATCTTTTAAGTAGCTGAATTGCAACAAACTGACTGACTGGTGAAATCAAGGTGTGATGTTAGATAGTAGATCATGCATACTGGACGAAATCTCCATTTATTCTGCTTTGCTGCGATGTCTTTTTAGATGAGTTAAACTTATGATCAGAAAGTCTGTAAAAAAATCTGTTCTAATGTAGATTTCATTCTAAGCATTATGTTATAAATATTAATACATTACAAGATCAGATTACTTAAATTCCTGAGCTTTAAAGATAAAAAATCTGTCGTATATTTTGAAAGAAATACAAGCAGTTCTTTGTCATCAAAAGTCTCTCCATTACCTTCATTTTCATCTCTCCTGACTTATACATTCTTGGTCTAATAACCAATTCAAACACAAAGGTAACTTCTAACAGCTTGAAACCAGTTTAGGAGCTTTTCCTTTGCAGAAAATATACCAGCTTATTTATTGTCAAATTACAGAACATAGTACTTCAGCATTTCTATGTAATTAAATTTACAAAATATTTCCTTTAATTACATAATTTTGAAAATCTTTTGGAACATGAGAAAAAAACCCTAATTTTATTATCTCTCTTTTTAGGCCCAGGATGTTTCTTCTACAGTGCATTTTGTTGTATTGTGCAATTTATAAAAAGTGCAACTTGCAAGAAACAATGTTCTTTTTCATTTTGCACTGTATGCATACAAGCTGGCATTTCAAAAAATTAACAAATGGCAATAGAGTGTCAAAGTTTAACTTTTTGTTTGGGGTTTGTTTTGGTTTTTTTTTTTACATCTCACATTTTCAGGTACTCTTAGGTGTCTTGAAAACATCTGTACAGGCTCTGATTCTTCCATTATAGCAGTAGTAGATGTTAATCTCAAATTTCTGGATGTCTCTGTGGTTTGAGGCATACATGACTGCATGAAAATACAGGCCCTTCCCACCCACATCGGTCAGTGACCTCACAACTAAAAAAGAAGCACATTACTGGGAACACAGGAAGCTTTTACCCTACCAGGATGCTCCACTGGCTTTCTGCAAGTCCCAGGCAATACCTACAACTCTGTCACAAGTCAGTGATAACAACACACCCCACCTCTGTTGCTTCCACAACGATGGGGACTGGGTATTTCTTGATAACAAAAGTTTCAGCAGGGAGGGAGGGATTCCCTTTAAGTGTTATGCTAGAACAATTGTTACAGTCCATTTCGTTTCATGCGTTATTCCATCCAACAGGCCAACATGCACATCTGATTCACTTCTGTGTAGACCACTTAATGAAAGCCTTACAGCAGTTTTTACTGGAACATGTAACATCTTCTCCCATTTCCTCTGGAAAGATCAGCCTCTTTCTTTCAGGAACTCACTGATAAATTATTATGACCCAAACAGTGCCCCTGATGTTATATCCTTAACAGATATTTCAACCCACGAGAATCCATAAATAATACTTACAAGCAAACGTCAGTCACTATCACAGGCTAAGACAGGCTGAGAGAGTTGGGCTTGTTCAGCCTGGAGAAGAGAAGGCTGCGGGGAGACCTGATTGCGGCCTGTCAGTGCTTAAAGGGGGCCTATAGGAAAGAGGGGGAGAATCTGTTCAGTAGGGACAATGGTGACAGGACAAGGGGTAATGGTTTCAAGCTGAAACAGGGTAGGTTTAGATTAGATGTAAGGAAGAAATTCTTTACAATGAGGGTGGTGAAGCACTGGAAGGGGTTGCCTAGAGAGGTGGTGGATGCCCCATCCCTGGAAACATTCAAGCCCAGGTTGGACGGGGCTCTGAGCAACCTGATCTGGGCAATGGTGTCCCTGCTCACTGCAGGGGGTTGGACTAGATGGGCTCTGGGGGTCCCTTCCAACCCAAAACATTCTATGATTCTATGATTCTATGATCACTCCTTGTGCTCTTTACTTCCACTCTTATGTGGTCTCTGGGCTCAGACTCTGTGACCCAAGCAGATAGTTTTAGCCATTTAGATAAATGTATGGAATAAAATAATCGTTAATGTTGCAGCATTGAGTATATAAGTAAATCAAGTTGCAATTATTTTAGATGGCATTACTGTGGAAATGTATTTCAAGATTATCTTTTGATATTCCAGAGGCAGTGGAATTAATGTCTGCATAAAGTATGTGAAGAAATCTAGGACCCTTTGATTTTAAAGTATCCTGCATCATTGATTTATGCAAGTGAGTATATACAAATTATTAAAACCTAACTCTTTATCTTCCTTCTGAAAAACGGGACTTGCTCTCAGGTGAGTTTTTCAGTAGCTGATTTACTCTTTGGTGCTGCTCTTTGACTGCATCTCATTGTTCTTCATAGATCTGTGCACCGTGGACATCAAAATAAAGCTCCAGGGTGGTTTGTACCAAATTTGAGGAGCTAATGATGACTGGATGTTTCCCTTTCATCTATTCAAATATCACATTCACCTTTGTCTCCGTTAGTCCACATGGGGAGTCTGTTTGCAGCTGTTTATCCACCATGGTTTTTCATCCTTTTTTAAAGACATGACCTTCTTTTTCAGCTGATAATGATTCTCTGCTTAAAATTATTTATTTGAATCTATTGTTTAGGCAGATTACATCTATTTAATGTTATGTTGATTCCATGCCCTTACCATCTCTTAATGAAAGAACATCAACAAAAATTAAAATATATAACTCTGACCTTTTTCTCTTATCATCAGTGTAATATGTTGCTGTAATGTTATTGTTACATCGAAGTATTTTGACATCTATTTTCATAAGCAAATGCTGGTTGTCTTTAATTGAATTCTTTAAATTTATTATGAATGAAGTTGACTAATATATATTCCATGCTTTTGTCTAAAATCAGCATCCCCCTGACAATTCTGTGATCACCAACATCACCATATTTATTCCTTTTACGTATAGTCTCGGCACAACTGTGGTGTTTCAGAAGTCCTGAAATACTCACTGAAAGTGAGCACTATTGATTCTGAAAACTTCATTGGGAATGTATTTTAAAACTCTCAAATGGAAAAAATCTAGATCTAATGCTGGTTATTATTTAAGAACTTTATTACTAGATAATTGTATTTTTATATAATGTAAATATATTATCTACCTTTTAATTTTAATTCAGAACAAAAAAGTTAATTAAACACAGATGTCTTTTTATACATTGTTATTTACTGTTCCAAAAATGGATCAATAACACTGCTCATTTTCTGTTTGGTTTGTTGTTTGTGTTTTGGTTTGTTGTTTTTTTTTTTTTTTTTCCAGAAGTGCTTTCTTCAACATACAGCCAGATTTCCTCTTCATAGCATCAGTTTCCTACAGCTTCCAACATAAAAAACCCACAAACCCCACATTATAAATTGTTTTCTTGCTACACCTGTTATAGATATAGGTATTGTTACTGCTGGTTTCATTGGTAAGCATTTTGGTTCTTTTAAACAAGCTTTTCAGTTGTGGGATTACACTGTTTAGGGTTTGAAGTAAACAGTTTTTAATTACCATTCACATTTTTCTGATTAAATTTTTCCTCCCAGATGATTTGATTCGTAATTGTTTTCAGCTTTGTGAAACCAATCCTTTCAAAGCACAAAGGGGATGCACACACGCACATGCACACGTGCACACAGACATGCTACAGACATTAATACATGCGTGTGCATGTGTGTGCGTGAGTATTTAGGAGTGCGTGCGGGTGTGCGTCTGTATGTGTATTGTACAGCCTTGCACAGATGGTTAGGATTTTATTATGTTTATACAAAGCAACTATAATCAAGTCAAAAACACTTGAGCTGAACCACAAGTACTGGGAAATTCTTCTACTAACTTGATGTCTAACACAGCGTCGTCCTGTGCTGTATGCAACACTTCTGCCCTAGACAATCAACATGTACAATATTTTTAAATTTTCAGGACATTCAGTACTGGCGGCACGCAGCTGCCAGCCAACATTTCCCAGCCTCCTGAAGTCCCCCAAAAGAAATTCTTCGTCCTTCCACAGACACTGAAGATCAGTGCTGCTTATTTGATCGTAATGACCAATACTGACAATAATTTAGAAAGAAATTAAGATCACAATATGAATAGCAGCATAGCAGAATATAAATGCAAATTGCAGATCTCTCTGTTATTTAATTATAATCATGTTAACACTAAATAAGGTGGTCAGAAAATACTGAAGAAGCATAGATTCAGAAATTAAAATAAGCAGATGATTTCCATGGGCAGAGATCAAAAAGCCAATCTGATAAAGCCAAATCAAAAGTTATATCCTCTCTGGTGTCAGATGATAAAATAATTTCTTATTAGAAATGAAAAATAAATACATCTGTTTTATACAGATAGGGATAATTTATCATTGTGGTATCTGATTTTCCTATATGTAGTGGAATAAAAGTTTTTATCTTTGATGAACTTGTAAAGGAAGAGTTGGGCTCATTGCTACTGTTTCTTTCGGCATTGTTTCTACAAACATACTTCAAGGTACCTCAGCAGTTACCCGTGACCTGTTTTGAAACCCAGGGGGAGGCTGCGCTGCCTAAACAGAAGGATTCAGTGTCTTTTTAGGCACTGAGTTGTGTCTTACCTGGCCTCCACCTGGCTATGCAGAAGTTTCCTGAAGTGCTGAGACCTATCTCCCAGCTCCATGCAGATTCTTGGATACTTTGAGGCACCTCAAATGCCCCTGGGCACCCACGTTCAGGCAACAGAATCCCACTCGTGGCCTCTGACTTTAGGTTGTATGGGCAGGCAAAGCAAGCCCAGGTTGTCCATCTGCTAAGAATTTTCAAAATAAAATGTAAATTTCATATTTAAACATTTAATTTTTTTTATTTGTGTTCACTCTCCTTGTTATTGATATGATCATGTGTTTTACACACTTCTAGTGAATTTATGTATGAATTCATATCATATCTGTATTGTATTGAACCTCATTTTCTTACTAGTTCTCTTGTTTCAGATTTTAAGTGAAACTCTGATCTTAGTGTTCCTGATGCAAAAATTTGCATCATTCTCAGTTCAGATCAGGAGGCAGAGGTGTCAGCATTTCTAGCTTTCCTTCCTTCCCTTCTTCTGTCAGCTCAGTGCCTCCTAACTACCTTCCAAGAACTTCACAAGTTCTCCTTCTGCGGGGATGCATGTCCGAAGTACATCCTTCTTTCTCCACCAAAAGTAATCCAATGCTTCATTAAAATGCAAGAGCCTTGGAAAGATTGGAAGTGGATCGGAGAAGGCAAGATATTCAACTCTCCACCCCATCTGAGAGCAGGGTATTTTCCACATTGCCTATACCAAGACATGACAACCAGGGAGTACATTCAGCAATGCCTCTTTATTCCAGACTCTCTTCCTGCTGGTGTTCAGAAGACGAGCACGAACCCTTTTCCTGGAGCTATGCAGAACATTGCCTGATCCTGAGGCTTTCAATTTCACAAACCTAATTTCTTCTATCTATCTATCTATCTATCTATCTATCTATCTATCTATCTATCTATCATCTATCTTATTTGGTTGCCTGGTCATCAGTTCTTTCTTGAAAAATAAATAATAATGAGTAATTATGAATAATGGTAATAATAAATAATAATTTCCCCCAAATCTATCACTTCTTTAACGCCTAATTGTCAAAATACTTTTCAAACCCTCATTAGTCTCTGTAGTATAGCCAGTTCTGGTCCTCCCAAACCAGAATTTTTTTCATTTTGCAGATTCAAGAAGAGAAATTGAGAACCACAACTGCTCAACAGAGGAACCATATACATGTCAGCACGGCCTGGCCTGTAGC